>BGZK01003079.1:0-32735 GCA_005406025.1 Eumeta japonica | reverse complement strand
CATTACTGTCCAGGTGTATTTCGTGTCTACGATGAATTATATTTTAGTTAATCCACCCGTTTTTATTTTTCCTTTTCTTCTATCCCAAAGAAAATTACTATTACTATAATAATATCAATGCTTACTTACCAGAAGGGTAGACAACGGCTACAGATTTCCATATGATACTATCTTTTCATATCTCTCCTACTTCATTGACGTCTTGTCTGACTGACAAACTATATTAAATCAAAAATTTCATTTTGTGGCTTCGAAAAGTATTATTCAAGTTTTCTGGTTAAGTTTCTGATCTATTTTTAATCCCATTTTGACAACTGTAATTCCACGTATCGATCCATTTTTTTTCAGAAGTTACTTATCAAAGATAAGACTGTATTATTACTGATTTTACGACAGCACTTATTGAAAGAATTGTTAGGTTCGATGCGAAATTTCTACATTTAGTTTGACAACACTGTAACCATCAAACTCTGTCGTCGTAAGGTTGGTACCATAGACGTAAACTGTAGTCTATCGTTCCAAATGGAGGAGCAGTTGTTTTAATTTGTAAAATGTAACTATTTTTATAGGTTATGTTAAGAAAGTTCATTTTTTACGAAACACCGTTTCTGGACGGTAATTTTTTACAATTTACAAACTTTCATATTTTTTTTTTTCATTGCTTTACGAACTTCCAACTGTTATTTTCAGCGGAACTAAGCGACATAGATGTTTACACCATCCATACCGGAAACAAACTGTTCGAACATACCATCCTACGATATTTTATATTTCGCATTGAGTGAGCCGCGGCCGGCTGGCTGCACTGGCCAGTACGGGCTACCGTTAAAATCGATGCAACAATATCGTCTAAGGCCGATGGATTAACTCGCTCCTTAAATCAAAAGCTAGAAGTTTAATTTTATTTAATTTACAAAATCATTGGTCGGTCGTCCTCTTTAAGATGCTTTTAACACAATTGATTAAAAATATTTTTATAATTTTCATTGTGTGGGAAAATGAGTTTTGTAAATATATTTCGTGTTGATTGCCTTACATAGAAAGGCTGACCATGACTGTTCCTTCGTAATTTTTAGATACGAAACTCTAAAAATACTAAGAAACAATAGTCAGATTACACAGTTTCTCTAAATACCACCGACAACAACAAGTCATGATGCACGCCGTACAGGCGGTGGCGCCCCGCCGCCTTTTCAGCATGCACAGCGCTGAAACGCGCCACTGAAATATTTCAATTTTTACCTCGTTCAATTCTTTTCACGTTTGCTGAGAGCCAAATTACATTCGTAAGTTAATTCTGAAACTGGTTCGTGATGGAAATATTGTCTGAAGTCCAGTTATTATTTATCTACCCACGTTTTATAAGATAATAACAAGGTCGTCATTACTAAGTAAAGTGTGTTTGTTTGTGAATCTGCTCTCGATAACGGACCTCACACTGATGTCAAATTTTCGGGAAAGGATTATTCTAGTTATTTTTTTAGTGTTGATTAATAAATTACTTAATGACATTTAATTAACAGTCAGTTATTGACAAATTAACACCGCCTATCACTACAACAATTTAATAATCAACTATCAACAAAAACAGCTTTTTTCATATCAACTTCTTTGGTTATTATTATTTTTGTAGATAATTTTAATTATGTAAATCATATATTTAAATAATTTTATTATAAAATGGAAGATAGTAAGTATACCGCTTGAATACAGTTTTCACTGTTTAGAGTTTAAAGTTTAGCTTAGGTTTTCAATAAATAGTTTTTTAGTAGTAATTGAATGCATTAATTGTATAACTTTATAATATGCTATGACATGTATCTATTTGAAAAGCCTTAATGTTTTGGTAAGTAGGAAAGTAAAAAGATCTTTCAAATAGAAATTGCAAAATAGATCTAACTAGCGCACTGACATTCTATTTTGTGTCAGACAAAAGTATTGACACAATTATATTATAGCTAAATCCTAATATTAATGATAATAATAGTGTTATACAGATATAATTATTAGTAATAAAAGAAACGTTCGGCTAGTCTCACCCTAAGTCTGAAACCGTGTTTCATGCCGTGCCACACGCTGTATTTTCATGTAACCTCCTTTGAAACTAAGTTTTTATTTATTTTAATCGTGATAATACATCTGTCAAATCAACTAATTATTGAATGACATTTAGAGGTTTGAAATAAACCAAAGCTGCTCTGAAAGAACGGAAAATGAAACTCAATGAAGGCAGAAAGCGATAAATTCCTACGCTCGGGAAGAAAACGACCATTGTCTGTTCGTCGACAGTCCAATTTTTAATACAGGTCATATGTGAAGTTGTTTTAATCGCACGAAACCTAATAGTTGCAGGTATTGGTTAATAATTGTTGATGGGTGTCGGTGACACCAGAGAAATACGTAAACGTTGTAACGTAAATTTTGTCGACGGACTGTATGTATGTATGTAATGTAAGTTTACAAGGTAACTGAAGTAGTTTTATTTGTTTTACTTCGTCACGTACTGGCAACCGAAACTATCCCTTTACTTACGCTATGCTCCTAGTATTTGAAATAGAATATGTTCATTATTTCACGCGTAGATCGAACTAATGAAATGCCGTCGCAAGCTTTCGTACGCTCGCTTTACGCTTACGCGCGTAATCCGCATTCAGTCGCGCGCGTTAATCCCGAGCCAATCTCGCGCGTAACTCGCGACCGAATAAGCCCGTGACTCCGCGTAATGATCACGTGACGATACGACCGCCGCAGCGACCCGCGCGGGACCGCGCAGACACGTCCGCGGCGGGCGCGGCGGAGCGGGGCCGCCCGCCTGCGACAGGTGCCGGGGTTCCGTAACCACCGAAGAATGACGCGCCTCCATACTTATCATATCACAATACCGAGGGTCGAAATTAAGCCTGTACCCTGCTCTTATGCCTTTATCAGGTTTCAGTTACCACGCACTGCGCCGCCAGGAAAGTAAACCAACCAGCTCTCCGGGTCTTACTCTCCCGCGATGTTTTAGTTGCGATTGAGGGACTGGACTTTGCGCCCGCGCAGGTGCGGTGCGCGTCGGGGCCGTCACCACGACACCGACGCCGCGACAGAATCCGAAACTGGCGGCTTAACGCGGTCTTCGAGGGGTGCAGCAGATAGTTTCGTTTGATTTAAATACCCATCGGTCAATGCACTCACGGTCGGGCGTCGACTAATGACTTTTTGAAATTCACTGAATAAAACTCGATCGAGAATTAATCTTACTGAAATATGCTATCTACATTAGTTTAATGGGCGGTGTCCTTACCTTAGAAATGAAAAATGTAAATAAACCTACACAAGAATACAACAAAAAAAATTGTAAATAGAATAGTGATCAAATAACGTTCGTAGTTTAAAGCGCCACCATTTCAGCGAAAATTAATGAAATTAAATTCATTAACGCAAGCCCCGGATCGAATTTGTTCTAAGCTCTACAGCTTCCGCTATCGGAAGCTCTTCTATCCAAGCGGTCGTCCTGACATCACATTAAAATTAGATATCTAATATTTGCTTAGCCATAGTTTAGACGAAATACGAAATGGAGTTATTTTTATAGGTTACGAATACGTATTCTGTTTGGCACAGGTGGGCTGTACTTTATTATCGGTTTCTATAAGCTGATCACTATCCAATGAAACATTCCCGCTATCAAATAAACTATCCAAATCGAACAGCAAAACATTCGACGCATCTGTATCAGTCGTCGGGCTTTCGCGGGCGATGAAGCGATTGCGAATTGCTTGCGAAGCTGTTACCGCTCAAAATCCCAATATTCAGCACGTTTCAGATCATCGATGTTTCTGATCCTCTGTTTCTCGGTTCTCTTCGCATTTCCGATTCTTAGCCAGTGTTTGCACTGACGCCCGATATGAAATATTTGTTTAATATTTGGACTTCTTTGTTGGCGAACATGCAAAGCCCCAAAAGCGATATGAACCGAGCTGTCTGTGCATCGCTTTACAATTAGAAAGTATTGATTCATAATAACTTGCTCACTGTCTCGGAGAATACATCGAGCCATTCATTTAATCATCGCAACAGTATTTGTGACAATTGTCAACAGTCTGTGCTCGACCTCCACTTTCAACAGCTTAATCCTGACACGCGCTAGGCCAGCATGAAGAGCTTACGCCGCAGCGACAAGCGATGTCGAAGCTGTACGTACGCGTCGTGTCGTGTCGATTGTTGTGAGACGACAATGGGCTGTTACTCCGTCAAATCATCTCAGCGGGCTGTCAATCGTAAATTTCACCCTCTCCGACGATATTTCAGATAACTATTTTATGGATGGTAACGACTGTGTTATCCCTTCATTATAATGCATAGTTTATGGGCCCTTTGGCGCGGTTAACATTCGCTTCGCCGGCGGAGGTCACGGAGTTCGCTAAGGACATTTAACACTTGGGAGGCTCCGTAACTTCTCCCACAATCGCCGGTTCTGTCCCTTTCTGCTCTGTTTCTGGGGAAATTTTAACATTCATTGCTGTAATTCGGCCGGATAGGGAACTGTTATCCCTAATTTTGGTCAAAATATCTCCTTGTCTATTTTATTAAACAGGTCGGTTTGGTGCGGTCGTGGTACACACGACTGTATTTCATTTATTTTAATTAAAACCGGTAGCGCCTGAAACCGTGGCCACAGTATATTATTTGTGTACAATTAATGGTTGGGGCGCATGTTTGTACAAATTGTAAGTTTTAGTATTGAAAGAATTGATAATATCGATAGATAATTTTTCAAATCAAGCTTGTATTAACAAACAAAGATAAACTATTAGGTCCGAGTATGAAATAAAGATACTAGGGTAAAAAAATAATTACTTTTGCTTCCATTTGAACCAAAGTTATTTCAGAGTTAGGAAATCGTTCTACTGTTCAACTATGGCTACACAATGATTTCTTTTTTGACGTCGACAGCATCGCGGCACAAGAGTTGTAGCACTATGTAGCCAGCTACATTCTCATAATGGAAAATCGCATACAACTTTTTCTCTTCAAAACAACCTGCAAATACAATTTGGTCTAGGTACTCGCGAAGTTTGTTCTCGTCGTGTTCTTGTGACTTTTCAAGGAATTAGTTATGTACGATGTTGTTCTATCTCATTAAAACAGTAAAGTTGTGTCATATCCCGTCAACCTGAAGTTCGAAAACGCTAATATTGTGTAATTTATAGACTGTTACTATATAATATTTATTATTAAAAAATCCACGGCTATGACGCAATTAGAATATAAGACAAATCATTAGAAAATTAAATAGCGATACACATTAGTCTACTGAATAACGCGCTTTCTATGGAACAGTAGCATACGTAGTATGTAGCATTAAACAAACAAGACAAGACAGACAACACAGTTTTAACACAGTTTGAAATCTTAAATAAAATTCAAGTTATATAACAATCAATACTTGGCCCAAATCACGTTCGTTTCTTTCACCTTCTTCGATAGCCGTATTTTCTATTCCGGCCCAATTTACGTTGGACATTTGAAATGTCTTCGAAAATTTATGTTCCTACTGTGGCTCGGATTGTGTTGGTTTCACATTTCTTTGAACATTTGAGCCGTAATCCATAGCTGCCATAATAAACTCCCGTAGATACATTTCTTTGAACATTTGAGCCGTAATCCATAGCTGTCGTAATTAGCTCCCCTAGATACTTCTCCTTCTTCTACTCCCTACACTGTTTCTTACAATATAATTTATTCAAAATTTTGATAGATTCTCCTACATTTGATATTCTCCATTTTGCAAACACTCTGTAGAGTAAGTCATTCAAACATGTTCCCAGTGTAATAGGTTGATAAGCTAACCACTAAAATATGATTGCTTTTATAAACAAATAAACATGTGTTAACATCAATATTTTAAATGTGTTGTTGAAACAGATTTATATAATTCTATTGAAGAGTAAACTCAAGCTTACTCCAACAAATAATTTACCTTAGCTCTCCTAAGTCGGTCTAGTGCAACTCAAGGGCTGCTAACTAACTTTGTGCCCATCGCGATATCAATGTTCGACAAACGGCTTAACGTGCTCTGCGAGAAACGGGCAAGCGGTTTGTAACTGGAAGTAACGACTCATCGGTCAATCCATCCGTCATGAGGATCGAACACACTACCTTCTGGTTGAAGGCGATGCTTTTAAGCACTCAGTTATGAGGGCTCGATGAAATGTTTAGGTATATTTTAACAAAGAAATGTTCATGCTAATACGCTTTTACCCTCCCATTTAATTGGGTGTAAATTAAAATGAGCAATAATTGTTTTTATGAACAAGATATGCTCGTGGTTTCGCTCGCGCATCCATAGCATGAATCTCTTCACTTTTAATATCAGATGTACTCGCTGTCAATTCTGAACCCGATCACGGGTTCTGTCGTCGTGTCAGTTCTGATTCAATTTCAGGTTCGATACCGATCCCGCTATTCCAATAGCGGTCTTTCCTAATCTTGGTCTTTCCTTGACCGTGAATGTTAGTGATAAAATTGCCATTTTACTGGTATTTATAATTTTTTACATAATTTTATGCCCTATTTGAGCATAATCTACCTCTATACAAAATCCAATTACAATCCGCCCACCCTTCAGGGTAACAAATACTATTACTTTTTATATTAGAAATAGTGTATGATCATATATGAATTTCGCATCAAATGGTCAAAGTTAAATACCAATAGCTTCAGTAGGTTTTAGATTTCAGATGACAAAAAACATTTTCGTTATATATATAAGCGAAATACCACTGATGTCCGAGATACCCGAAACTATGTCAAATTGACTTGAACTTTGGTATAGTCAGTCTTTTCGGGACGTATACCTCATTAAGAAGTGATTTCACATAAATCTTACCCAAAAAATGTGTCTACGCAGGCGGGCCGGGGCCAAAGCTAGTGTGTATACGTACTATACAGCGTATTTATTTCCGGTAGTGTATCATATCATGGTTGTACACCGAAGGATTTAAGGGCGACGAAGGAAATACTTTAAAAGTACAGATTAGATTTAAAATTGTACCGACAGCACAAAAATATCGTTGCGCTGGCGTAGTATTGAATTAGCTTTTGTGTAACATCTCGCGAGCGGTTGGCGGCGCGCGAACTGCGGCGGGTGGCGCGGGCCGACGGGCGGGGGCGCGGGTCCCCTAACGTATTTAGTCCGAAATTTGCCCCCGAGTAGGATTACGGAATTACACAGAATTGAGCCCCGATGTATTAAATCGAGCGGTTTCAACAAGACGCTAAAGCTTTTGGGCGGCCAGTGATATTTGTAGTGGAATTGCTCTCGCCCTCTGTCCCTTCCCGCTTCTTGCGGCTTTCGGGTTTTATCAGTTAACGGGAAATCGGATGAATGTTTCGTTCGTGTCATTTATCGTCCTCTGTTGATTTTATCGTAAAAATAAATTAAAAATCCGCTAGACGACGTTGTACAATTGATTTGTTAACGAATATGAAATAATGCGTTACAATTGAACAATTTAATGCTCTGCTTAATGGACGGTAGACGTCTTATAACGCCTGAATGTAGCGACATTCCTCTATCGATGTTTTATCTAGCACATATTTTGTCTTTTGTTATTTAAATAAATAATGCATTTTTTTATAACCGCAATGCAGAACGCTCGACTACGACCGACACTCGGCATAGCTTGTAAAATATCCTTGTACATATCTGATATTATTACCATTTTAAGTTACCATTTTATGGATACTGGTCATTGTGCGAGGTACAATTTAAATATAAATAACCGGCCGAGTGCGAGGCGGAGTCGCGTAGAGAGGGGTCCGTACTACAAATCACCACGTCAGTCCTCGATGAAATTGAAGCAACACATTGTATACTCATTAGAAGCTTTTATTTAGTTTCACCCGCCCGATGTCTGTCTGTCATCAAATTTACAAGTCACGTTTAACCCATTTCCGGTTTCCGATTGAGCTGTAATTTTGGGTGTGTACCTAAATAGGATGACAATGCAATTATCTGGTACCACCGAGATGATCTGATGATGGAGTCAAGAGATGGATAGTAGAACCATTCAACGGTGAACAGCATAAACTCGGAACTTTTTTATATGCATATAATTGAAATACATCGTTTTAAGAATCATCATTATTGGACTGCTACACCGAGGGTTGACTCCCACTAAACGGATGCAAGGAAATTCGTGGGATAAAGCTTACTTTATAATCCTGAATTTATAGGTGGTTATAAGAGTTAAGTAATTATTATTAATGTATAACATTGATAATAATTACTAAACTGATTATATTATTATCATAATTGTATGATAATATTTTTTTTTACATTTAATTGCATACATTTTAGTATTGATTAAAATATAAAAGATAAATAATAGTAAAAAATATTAAAAACAACATTTATGTTATTACTCAAAAAGTATAAAGTTAAAAAAAAGTAATCTTAGTTATAAAAAAACTATTTTCTCCATTTTACCGTTAATCGTCATTAAAGTTCCTTGTTTTTTGTCAAACAATTATATTGCCAGAAAGTGTTATTACATTTGAGAGCAGGAGAGAAAATACATGATCCTCGTGTACATTGTTCTGACAACACAGGTCTGACCGGAATAATGGACACCATCGATAACAATCAAGGATATTTATTTTGTTCTACTTAGAGAATGCACTTTTGGCCCACAATTGGGAATAATAGTTCATCTGATGATGCGATTTCACATACGTGAGCGGCAATGCACATGCAGCATATCTTATGTTCTAGCACGGCCGGATGTAACTGGGGATGTAGAAATGTTTTTCTATGTAGGAAGAAGTATATTTAAAAAAATATACGGTATTGATAAATGACGCGTCTTTGCACAAACATTCATGTTTTTTCCTTTGTTCTTTAGATTAAGTTTACTGTAATTCATAAACAATGTCATCAAATCAATGATTTTAAGAAACTCAATATTAAAGATACTTTCAACAATCATAGTGGCATATCCTAGCTGGTGTTTTTTAACTTATTTTACTTAATTCCAAGTCAGAATAATGGATCAAATGATAACTACAAAAAATAGCAATTGTGTAATAATTATATACCCGAAAAATCTAATCTGTTTAAGCTAGTACCAGTTTAGTTATGAGTCATACCTCATCGCTTTGCTTTTGCGATAGCGATAAGGTATGATTGCTCATATACATAAATAGGATAATCGCTGGGTAATATTGTCATCTGCCAAAGAGCAAATCGAGTAAAATAGCAATGCTATTATGCCAAAATGCGGTTCGACATAGATCGAGGTCGGAGCGCTGAGGCTCTGCCGGCGTGGCGCTGCGTCATGTTTACGCGTCCATAAATGAGCACCAGAAAGCTTTATGCAGTTTTATGCATACGGTTGCAATAACACCTCGAATCGAGTACGGCGTTATTTGCGAGTGCTGGAGTTACGAGTTTGTTCCGCTCGAATCGTTGTCGTAAAATAATTTTGATGCATTTCCATCAAAGCTCGACCATGCACTTCATGCACGGCGTAGAAAAGTGTATTAGAATTGAATATTTTCACATTATACATTACTTTTCCGGAAATCGAGAAAATTGTAAAATATGTGTTATTTATCAGAAATAACGAACTCGCATTTCGTGTTCGAGCAGAGAGTAACAATTTTCTACCGTGCTGTTTTTTCAATTTAAGTTAAAAATTTAATTGTATGTATTGTAATTACTGCAGTAAAATATTGGATATATTGTTAAATATTTTTAATCTGCAAGTTCAATTATTGACTTTCAAAGTTGTTTTCAACAAACAAATGATACTCCCATTTAATGATCCTCGTTTTGAAAATTTTTGATTTCGTATTATAAATCCATTTTACTTTATAAATCAACATAACCGCACTAAAAAGGAAAATGGTCAAATTTAATTGACAGGAAACCGAAGGTTCAGTACATTATAATTTTTAAAAATAAAACTAAAAATACAAGTAAGTAATATAATTAAAATGTGTATATATTCTTCACGTAAATTTTACATATTTTGAAAGCTTATCGTGTATTTTTAATGCACATCGAAACTTTTACGACGATAAATGATTTACGTTGGACTTCCAGACTTGAGAGACGAGGGAAGTTAAGCTCATTTTAGTGTCAAAAGCGACTAAATAAATTGTCGAATAATATATTATGAATCTCAAAATTATGCTCTTCGGAATAGTATACGTCAGATTTCATACAAAACCTAAAAATGGTTCGCCCTGCAGTCCATCCTCAAACTTCTAGCTATTATGTTTATTGATGTTTTTAAGACTTGTGTCATTTTTTTTTTGGTTTGAGGAAAGCAAAATCTTCACGACGAAAGATACCCGGCCACGCGACCTAGAGAGATTGGTTATGGGATTTTACCCACTAAAAAGCACACCCTTTGGGTGACACTTCTACTGTAATCGCGTATATTTCCGACCCGGAGTCAATGCGCGCTGACGGGCGGTGATGTCACCAAAGTTTAATCCCTGCGTCGCGGGGAAAAGAATTATTATCATTAACCAGGCGTACCGGGTAGACGGGATGTGAGAGAGAGGGTAATGATTAATCGGGTTAAAAATTTATTTTTAACCGCCCCAACGAGTGAGGCGTTCATTAAACAAATTAATTTTTCCGTCGGGTTCAAGCGGCGGTGGAATTTTTTGTAGATCGTGAGCTCGCCGGTGCCGATAACAGATACCGACATCAGCTGGCCCAGATCGCTGTTTTTGCGGCGGGTGCGTTGCGCGTCCGGCCGCCGCTCGGGCGTATTTAGCGTGGCCGAGACGGCGCGGCGCACGCGCGGGTTCCGGGCGGTGGGCTCTTTAGGAGCCCGCGGCATCCTGAAAGGGTCTGCGTCTTGTATAGGACACAGGCGGTGGACCGTCTGTGTCCCTTATTTGCATGTGCATTGCGCTGTGCCGTGGTCGCCCAGGCACCCTAACGCAACGCGCTGAATGAAAGCAGTAGCGGGAATGCCCGTAGGACTGGCAAAGCGACACTGCCCGGGTAAGAGCTGCGCGTTTGCGGCTGCCCGCTGGACGCCGGAGAGGGGCATACGCACCAATTTGGAAGAAGGCGGCTTTAGCCTTGTCATTACTCGGCCGCCGAGACCGTGAACCAAGTCTAGGGTTCCGCGGTAATGGTTCAGTAATCGGCGAACCGATTGACCGGAGGTTTTGGGAGAGGAGGTCTTCCTTGACCTCATCGACGGGTATTTCCTCTGGACTCCCTCAGGACTACCCTGATTTCTCGTTCCCTCTTTGAGGGAGTAGGTGTGGACGATTTTCATGGACACCAGCAGATTCTGTAGGGTCCTGAAATTATGATGGATTTCGCTTGCAGCTTTAACCCCTGAGCGGAATTCGATGCGCTTGCGAAATTTGAATGTTTTGTTCTGACATTTTTGGTACTGGTCCACCGATCTCTTTGTTCCTGTACGAACATAGGCGGTGGCCTTGGCCGCGCGCCGGTGGGCGGTGACGTCAGCCTCGTCACTTATGCTGTTTTCGCGGCCGCGGGAGCTGCCTTAGTTTTTCCAGCCTCCCCAGAGGCTGTGGTAGGCTGGGAACTCCAGCTTACGGAGAGTCGTAGATCGACCGAGTTGGTGGGAAGCTGTTGCCCGCAATACAGCCTCTTTTGGCTTTTGGAAGAGGGTATTTCTATAATACGTAGACCATCGGAGGCCTGCAGAGGGGCGCGATGCTTCCAGGTTTCGTTCCGAAGCTTTTGACGCTTTCCGGCGCCGGACCGTGGTGAATTCAGAGGATCAGAGATATCACTCGAATCGGAGTCGGAGGTTGTGCCTCCGACGGCGGGACGGTGGCTGGCCGTTTTAGGCTCTTAGGTAGAGTGAATTCGACATCCATTTCGGGTCGAAGACTACCACCTGAGGGTGAGGGTGAGGGTCCGGGGCTGGGGATGGTGCAGTACCCTCGAAACCCCGGAGGCGTGGCCGCGTCTAAGTTTGCATTGCGCCCAGGCGTTGTGGAAGCCGCGTGAGAGTGCCTGGCTGTTGCTGAACGCTCTGCAGCACCGGGAGACGCGACGCGACGACCGCGGTGCGCGGGGCCGAGGCGCGTGTTAAATCGGGGTAAAAGCGAGACGCGAGGACGCGGATCGCGGTGCGGTAGGCCGCAATACGAACGACGTACGGAGGTATTTCACGCGCATCAATAACGCTCGGCGCGACCCCGGCAGGAGGGGGTCGCGGCGCTGTGAGTTAACGAAAATAACGCGCCGGTTGCTTGACAACCGTTAGGTTACCCCGGCAAACCAGGTAGGCCCACGCCTGCATTCACTCTATGTGGCTCGGGCGCACCTGCTTGCACTACCACAAACAATAATGGCCAGATGAGAAATCACGGTCTCCACCGGGCGCTGTAGCGCGACCGTTCAGCGCGGAGACCGGACAGCGACTACGACTTGTAAGTCAAAAATATAGTTGTATTTGTATTTGAGCATTTGCCATCACGTGCACACACGCGCACGCGCGCTCGCATATACAGTTATCGCTTGGAAAATGGTCGAAATAGATTCCTGGACCCAAAACGTCAAAATCTGATGAACACTTTACTTTCGAAAATCGGACTGAAAACAAAACTTTTCCAATTTCCTAGCGAAAAGCTAACTTCACGTATCAAGTGTGAAGTACTAAAAGGTAATGTTTGCCAAGTACATTAGACCGTGAGCAAAACGCATGTATGGAGCGCGTGAGGAATTCTAAACAGTAACAGATCATATATAGATCATTACATTACTGTATACAAACCTGAATTAGAACCCACCATCAAGAAAATTTACTACTGAAGTAGACGATAACAGAAGAACAAACTATGTGATAAAGGTTTTAAAAATAAATAGTATCAAGAAACTGGCAAATGAAATAAATGAGCTATTGCACGAATGTGAATACATGAAATAAGATAATATACATGCAATCAATATTATTTGATACCGTAAAATTAATACTTTTGGAAAAATATATTTTATTAATAAAAATTATATCTTGTTCATGTTTCGGCTGTAATTTTCAGATAACTAGTTCAATGATTCAATAGTACAGTCAGTGACTTATAGGTAATATTGTAGGCTACAGCAGTAACTGGAAATTAGGTTTGTGCCCGGTACCGCGCGACGCTCGGGGCTTCCCCGTGTTCGGCGTACATCGCTGTTCTAGCGAGGTAACACGAGTTCCTACTTCCGATGAATGCCACCGGAAACTGCATCGAAATGCGTTCAATATTGGATTTAAATAGCGGGCCGCTCGCTTGCAGCTTTGTCGGGGCTGAAAATTCGCCATCGCATACTCCCTTCTCCCACAGTTTGCTGAAAACTCTTATTTTAATAGTTGTCAAAGAAACCTTAAAAATCAAACGATGAATCAGAGCTCCATTTTCACTGCACCGGTGTAGAGGGCGGGAGGAAGGGTTCTTAAACTGAAAGTCCCTCAAAATTGAAAAGATTATGGGACAGACAGATGGTTTGACGTGTTCTTTGAGGTACAAATGAAGTGATTTAATTTTACTTCATAAGAAAATAGTTTATTTGTTTACAATCAGGAGTCACGTGCTTTAAGAATACAATAACCGCAATGCGCTGAGTTATTTATTGTTATTTCCGTATTACGTTCATATGATTCTTACTTCACAAGTTATTAACGATAAATTTACCCTTATTACTTATTTTAATGTTCACAGGCAGTAATGTTTTTAAACATTTTAAAAATAATAGTAAAAAAACACCATAACAGCTGAGGAAAAAATTACGAGCAAACCGAATCTTGAAGTATTAGTTGAAATTTACATTTAGACAGTGTGAAACTCTTATCTTGACTCGCAACCAATAAGTTAGCCCAATATAACAATGTTGGCTTCCGACTTCTGTTAAATGTCAGTTTGCATCAAATGAATCTGTGGTTTATTATCGTATAAGCTTTTGTCTGTCGCATTTAATAAAGGATGTCTTGATGTTAAGAAAAAAATGATAATACTTCTATTTGGTCACGACTATAGTCTGTTTACAGTACAGAATGCAAAAAAATATGCAACGAAATATGAATACGTATTGAGCGAGCAATGTAAACATAGCGAGGGTTTGCAGCAACGGCCCTGTACAGAACTCCGGTGCATTATGCAAATGAGTAGCATTTCCCGATCGGTGCGATCCCACCGATGATGCAATAGCCGAGCGGTTTCATACCACCGCATGCATCGCTATGCAACTGTTCGGAGCTCTATATTCGGGCTATTTGAGGCATGAAACTCGTAATGTTCAATGCAAATTTGCATTACTATGATTAAAATAATTTAATATTATAAATCATAAATTATTCCAAAAACCTTTTATAACTTTATTGCAAGGAAGCGGTGTGTTATTTTATCGATTGCGATCTTATAAAGAACATTTTTTAATTTTTATAGTTGTCTGTTATTATTAGTCGTTATTGTTATAAATATAATCAGATAGCGAAATAGTGAATTGCTTTCAATTTTTTTTAAATAAACGCTAAACTATGTTTTGCGAAATATAAGTTTTAAATACTGTTTGCAGTTGTAGCCGAGTGACTTATTCGCTAATCAGAGGTTTCATCCCGTATGCAGAAAAATTGTAAATAAATTTCAATATGAGAGTCGATGATCATTCGCTTTGTGAGAGCACGGCACAGCGGCGTCGACGTTAAATTTTGCCAGTAGACCGTTACCTAGAATCGCCATCAGCCATCAATCCGCTCTGAACTGGAATGATCGTAATACTCCACGGTGTTAAATATATAATAAAATGTTATTACAAAAATTTACACAGCAGGAGGCAGCAATACAGCCTTGACATTTGACGTTTTGAATAATGCCTCCGCTCGCTTTATTTCATTCGTAACCCTTGTCGATGAAATTGGTAAACTGATCAGCATTTCGACCTCCAACACCTAACTTCCCAAGATACGCGAGCAAAGACAGTCGCCGAAATTGTTTTATAACTGTTTTGTTTAAGCATAGAATACTAGAAAGTATAAATAACGTTGTTTTCACGTACCGGGTTAACAATAAAAATTTCACGTTTAGGCACAGCTGGTCCACGCTAAAGTAAAATGGTTTTAGTGTTGTGTTGAGTCAACTGCGACGTTTTGTCTCCGCTGGTGCTAAAGTGGACGTAATATGTTAATGATCTTACAATAATATTAATAATTATGGCCCGTTTTGGGTTTTGGCAGTTTTGAGTCGTCGGTCTGTAGAGTTTAATTTAATGTGTAAAAATTTTATTTGATATGAAAGCTTATGTAACTTCGTAATTTCCATTTAAAAGTAATGTAAACTCGAGTTCAAAATTATTCGCAAACAACACGATTGACCAGCTGTTACTTGACCGGTTGATTTTATACATTGTGAACGTAGAGCGTAGATCAGGAATTCTCACAAACGCATAAGGACTTAAATTTGACTGAACTATAGTCTGAATAAAATTAATTTAATGTGCTTAAATAAATTACACTTCGGACCAAGAACCTTCCACAGCAGAAGGACTCGTTTACTACTCACGCATTAAAAACTCAAAAACGTAACGAAATAAATAGGCAGTTAAATAACTTTTATTGAGGTGATAAATATCTTACGAGGAGATAAAATAAAATAAAAAAAAAACATCTTGGAATAAAATGTTATTTATTCGGGCCCACCGTACGTTTAGCCCCAATTACTTATGGAGTCGCGCCCGCGCCGGCCGGAAATCGCGAATATTAAATAACTGAAGGACGGGAGGGCGCCGACAAAGGCGAAGGGCGGCACTCGCAAATGCTTTAACAAAGGTGTACTTTTCATGTCGAAGCTTTGCGGTGAACACTTTTTTTTTGCGGTTAAAGGGCAACCCTCGGTCAAATATCGAAAGCTTTGTTTTACAGGCTCGCGAAAGAGGCGTTTTGCGTGCGAGAGACTGGGAGTCGTTAGTGAGCAACGTCGTAAAGGGATTGCAAATACAAAGGTTCCCGGGGCGGGCGCAGCCCTCCGCCGACCTAGGCGGAATTCTGCATCGTTCTTGATTTGCAAATCGTATTATAATTATTTAATACGGCATATCGATATTTATGTGACCACTGCGATGCGGTAAAATTTTTAATATATTAATTGCATTAAGTTTGGTAAGGATGTACTAATATAAATTAATTAAGCACATAATATTGTCAACCTAAAAGACCGAATTTTGCTAAACATGAAATATTCACATACGAATGGAGAAACCAGGCCTCCAAATTTTAAAGTGCTGATTAAACGTCGGTAATCCTTTAAAACTTTTCTTTTTCAAGCCTACTGAATAATTTAAATAAATATGCCTGTATAAACTTCAATACTTGTTATAGATAAAATAGCGAATTCTTCAATGTTCGTTCTTTCTTATTTTGGAGCAACGAAAGTTTATCCGTTGCGATTCAGACTAAAGTATTCCATGTGATAATAATGCGTCTAATCACACAACTGTACGTTAACTAGATAACAGCTATGATGCATAATACATTCTGAAAACAGTTGATGCAGAAGTTTCAATATCAGCGACCATCTGAGGTAGAATGGAATCCAAATAATATATATATATATATATAATTTGAATTCCATAAATATATTATTTGGATGTAATGCAAATAAATCGCAACAGAAGTTTGTTTGTTATATTACATTCACGCAGTATATGTCTGTGGAATGTAATATAAAAATATTAAATGTACGTTTAAAAAATGTTCGTAAGGTTCATTTGAAATGTTTGATGTTGAGATACATTAAAAATATTTTAGAGATTTCAACTTTATATCGGCTCGCGTGTCGTTCGCTTCATGCTTATGCTTATTTTAATGACGTTATAAAAAATACCCCATTAGCTTTTCACACATCTTACATGTATATACTTAACGCATATAACATTTTAGATCCATCGGGATTTTTATAGCATTTCAGAGAAGTGAATGACTTTGAGAGATGCATTATTCATTTTTATTGATACTTTTCTAATGGTAAAATAATATAAAATGTTAGGTAGTCGCTTAAATATACCTGCGACGCAAATTTTAAGAAAATTCTTTACGGTTATTTTAGTTTTAAACGCTTTGAGAACCATCACTACATGATAAGGACTCAATAAGTGCAGCTTTTTCAATTCGTATAAGCCACAGACCGTGGGTGTACGGGTTTGCTCGCTGTTGACCTTTATTTAATTGCTGGTGACAAGTTTCTATTTCTTCACTGCATGGGTATATGTCAGGTTTTAACAAAAATGCTCGTGTAGTGGAGTGACGTGGGTACGCCCTCCCATTACGTGTATTTATATGGAGGCGGCTGAATATCGGGACCTCCACACTGGTCCAAAAAGATCTTTGTCGCAAAGCGATGACCACGTCTAAATCTGATAACTTATGCTTGCAAAGTGCTCTGAAACATTTAAGTTATTCGTAAGTGACATGCGTATTAGTCAACACGCCTGCGCCGCTGTGGACCGCTTCAGCGGCACCGCGCTTTTAAAACACTCTTCACTGACTCAACTAAACGGTTGAGAGAAAGCGCTTCACCGACGTACACTGTTAGCGTTCACTGCGCAGCGCAAAGTAAATCTTTCCTCTGCCAGCCGGCATAAATCTGGGTAAAGCCGACGCCGGGGCCGCCTGCGCGCGCGCGTTCGGAGCGACTTTGATTTGTTTAGTCCCGGCGTAATGGACCGCCGCAGTCGGTCCGCCCGGACCACTTACCTGGATATGTTAATTCGTTCTGAATGCATAATTCCGCTGCGACAAATTTGAGTGCATTAAAAGCTCTAGCGGAAGATCGAGCAATTAGCAATATATGTTCATATTTTAATGCAAGAAAAAAAAAATAGAGTCAATGAATGGCGACTGCCGACAGAAGGGAAAACTTAAAACTGTGAAATCACATTAATTTTTTATTAACTATCAAATTAGTTGTAGTATCAAAAATTAAAATTTATTCTTTTTTTAATTAAAATCATTAATAGTAGTCGAGATTTCACGGCCGTCGGCACTCCGACCAATGTGCTGATATTACAAATTTACAACAATGAAAATTGTATTCAATATAGTCACAAAACTGTACATAGGCACTTTGTTATGTAATGTACAACCTTCAACGAAGACTGAGGACGCCTAGCAATAAGGTGCATATGTTTTGCACTCGGGTGTGTACAAGTGTATGTTTGATCGAGGTTATGAAGTAAAAGAATGAAGTAAAAATGCAGTATAGTGAAAAAAAACTATCTATAATTTTTAGTAGATACCTTCTGAATTTATGTTGACGTTTAAAAAAAAATAAAAACTACTTTAAGTGACCTTTGGAAATCTACAAAACAATCTATTTCAAACAATGATATATTTTCAAAGTACTGAAAACAATGTTAAAGAAAATTACATTCTGTTTTCATTGACGCATCTCTTTGCTTTCTAAAATGGACTCAAACTCTATATGCTCAAAGACCACAGCTCCGAGTGTCCAAAGGTCTCAACTATGTGCGCCTAAAGGACCCTGACTCTGTGACTGAGGGTCCCGACTTGGTGCGCCAAGAACCCAGCATGTGTGTCCTAGGGCCTTTACTTAGTCTAAGAGGGCCCCGCTCCTGGTGTCATAATTTTCTTATACATTTTCAACAGAATCATTCTGTTTGTTTTCGTGATTGGTAAAGGATGGTGATATTCTTTTTTATCTGATCCCCATGGTTTTTCTGTCCGTTTCCTCGTGTCTAGTGGTCGACGAAGAGAAATTCAATTTATTGTAATATTTGAACGAATTTGTTGTGAAACAATTTCTAGGTAATTCTTATTGCTTTTGTTCTTCGCCGGAGAGACCTATCTAAATACTTGTAAGAGAAATATTATATTTGACTATATTTGTTTAGCTTGCCTGTGTAGTTAACAACACGACTGTGCCAAATATGCTATTTTTGAAAATAT
Source organism: Eumeta japonica (assembly GCA_005406025.1). Lineage (NCBI taxonomy): Eukaryota > Metazoa > Arthropoda > Insecta > Lepidoptera > Psychidae > Eumeta > Eumeta japonica. Next base: position 13,797 of record BGZK01003079.1, on the reverse strand, counting down.
CAAAAACAACCAAATTCTTGAAATTAATTTATGTTAGTTTTTTATATATCATGCAATAAAATAATTCAGTAAAAGTCACTGAAGTTATTGAATGACCTCATACGAACATCGCTACATAAGTTCTTACTAAAGTGGTACAGATACAAATTTTAATGATTTATAACTGTACAGGTCTCATAGAGCGAAGTTCAATGGCGACTTTGCACTTGACTTTTTACAATTAGTGACTTCTTGCACTAAACCGACGATACCTAAATGTTTACGCATGTCTAAGGAAGTCTAAGGGTTTATGTCCAATAATAGATGTCCAAGGGCTGAAACGAACAGACGAACGGGTAGTAAATAGAAGATAGAACAACTAGATGTTAAAAAAACTGTTTTAAATTTTCAAGAAGCTAATTTCAATATTACATACAATGTAATAAAATAAAAAGGTGCTTTTTAAAAATTGATGCTTATTGCTTAAATTGAATATAAATAAAAATAGACTGTTGTCGTTTTTACTGTTGTTACGTATACCCCAATAAGTATACCCCACTACTAAAGCGTGTCTTCAAAGTCCTTTAAGTTCAGCTTTCTGGCCTTCATGTGACGGCGTCATCGGCCCTTGTCGCCGATGCAGTGATTACGACTTAACTTGCTCCACGAGACATTTAGCGAGTGTTTTCAATTCGGCTTATGTTAAGAACTCAATAGTAAATTCACTCGTGGGCAGGATCAAACCCAGTAATTTGGATTTGAGAGCAAGCACTGCTTTTGTACGAAGTCACTCCTTGTTAAAATATATAGCTCTTCAAATGATTCGGAATAGTTGTATTCGTGGAAAGAGCGTAATTTCCTACTTAACTCATAATAAGAATATGCAGTTACTTAAAAGTTATTTAATTAAATCATATCTAATTCGGTTTCCTTAACTGGCAAAAGTCAACAGACAAATAGAACTTACATTTCTCGGTATTTACTTTGTGGTTACAACACTCGTATGTTAATATACGACGTAAGCTCACGTATATTCCCCGCGGAGGTGAGCAGAGACTCCACACCGTTACTTTGTACGCTCCTTGGATATTTCCTTGGCTCTACCATGTTTCAGCTAAATACTTGGCTCTTGTTCAAGTGTAACACATGAAAGCGATTTGGCCCCGCGATGCTTCTTGTTAATCTTATCATCACATGCATTTGATCTATGGATTTCTTCTGCTGATTTTCCGTTAAGGTTTCCGAGCCGAAATAGTAAAAACGGAACCCTTATAGTTTCGTCATGTCCATCTGTATGTCACCGGCATTAGTATTCAAAAATTACAAGACGTATATGGATAAAATTTATAATCTAGATGTCTTATATAAGCCGTTACTTAGTTTCGTAGTTAAATAACAAAAATAAACATTTCTAGGGCGGGCACTTCATTACATGTTACAGAAGCTGAAAACTTTTTTTCTAGAAAACGTCATCATGTGGTACATATTTCGACAGTTCGTTTACAAATATTTTAATAATTGTAGGAATTTTTCTGATAACATGAATAATTTCGAAAATAATCGCAACAAAAGTTGCAAAAATTTTGTCCCCTCCTCTTTATTTTCTAAACCGTATGTCCAAAAATTTGAAAAAAAATAACAAAAGTAACGCTTAATAAATACCTTCAACGAAAATTGTTTTAAATATGATTGGTACATATTGTTTTTGAGTTATTGCCGAAAAACTGCGCTTCTCAACAAAACGACGTAAGTACTATGAAGATACGCTCTTTTGCTGATGCACTTAGTTTACGCTATTTTTATAGTAGGAGTCGACATCCCTACTTGTTTTAGGCGACTAATGTCCTTATAACTATTCTGTGCGGAAAACATGGAAAAAGTGTAACAACATCATTTTTTCATCTATAATGCATTTCTTTGTAATAAAGAATTCAGAACCCTATAATGAGTACAGTCCGACATGCTCTTGGCCAGTTTTTTTATTCACTTATAACAACAGACGGCGAAATACATTTTGTCCACACGATTTCGTATATTACATTTGAAAGCGTACCGTTTTCTCGCTTTTTAGATACCTAAAACTCCGTATAAAAACAAGAGCAAATACGTACATAAACAACCGTAACTACTAAGCGCACTATTCGAGCGTGCCTACAGGCGGAGTCGTGGGTGTTGCTAGAATGTGGAAATCTACCTTTAACAACAGCGCGGACGACTAAATGAAACGGAACGTAAATTAGTCCAGATACAAACTAAATAGACAGACAAGAAAAATATGAAACAGAGAGCAGAAAACGAGAGAAAACTTTAAATTACATCTGAAAAACTCATTACAAATTTCAAGCTACGTTGTAGTTACAAAGAGATTCCTTCTAGAGCAAATAAGCCAAGAGTCTAGTACACAAATATAATTACTTATAACAATGTAGCTTATGTTAGTACATTTATTTAACTAATATAAGCTAAAATTCCAGATTTTCCACTGTGTAAATATACTACCAACATTGAAAGCTTTAATTAAGTCCCGTGTCGTATGGCTCCAGGTCTCATTCGTTACATGAGTTTTCAGAAATATTACAGGTAAACTAATATAATCACAGTTATTATTAAGTCAGTACTTTAACACCACTGTGTAGATCCTTCTACGGTGGTCGCGTGTCGCATTAAAAGGTTATTAATTTTCCAACTCTCTTATTACCATGCCTTTAAAGATCATGGTGGACACCTCTCCACCGTTCGATACAAAGATGTAGAAATCTATTCTGTGTCCACGTGGGCGGCGGGCGGAGCAGTAGGTAAAAGCTAGCTTAATAACGCTATAATGATGTAACGAGGGGTCGTCTGTCGCTGAGCGGCGACCTCGCAAGATTTTCATAATTTAACTTTTGGAACTCCGCGTTGTGACGTCACGCATAAAAAGGGACTTCCATGACGAGATGGAAATAATCGAAGTTTGGGGGATCCGGGAGTTATAAATACGTAATTATAATCCGGGCACGAATGTGGTGATAAAGGTAAGGAATCGTCCAAAAATTTTATTTCACCGTGAGCACCTGCCTCCTCAGCTACGTCCCTAAATGGTTGTAACTCGGTAGTAGTTATTAATATAAGTGGGAGTTGTACGATGCTATAGGATAAACTTTGATCTTAAAACATAAATCAATACCCTGTAACTACTTCTAAAAACTTAGACACTAACACTAAAAGGCCTTGAAATCTAAAAAATCGTGCAGTTAATCGATTATCATATTGTGTTGTAAGTCAGAGAGGCTATATTTGTATCACGTATGATTTTGTAATTAACACCGACTGCTAGTTTTGTTTCTTGACTGCTTCTTGGCAAAAGGTATACTATTGCAAGAAAGCATGCAAGGTGTTTATTTGTACGGGTATTTTGTTAATTTTAAGGAATATCTATTCAAAATAATAAATAAAAAATGCTTACAAGATGTATACTTAAATAGAGCTTTAATGATGTCAAAATATTGTTTCATTTTTTGTCAACTAACAAGAGTTGAAGGCATCTGAGTTCAATGACGACTCAGTTTGAGATCGAGTTCAGCTATTTGTTTTCTAAGAAACTCACCTTTTGTTAAAATTCTTATAAAAGACAAATTACTAGTATGAAGTTTGCTTAAATAATTTAAGACAGCATCAGTGGAATATTTTTAAATGAAGATGTTACAAAATAAGGACATCGTTTTTTGCACTTTTTAAAAAAAAATGAGGCCTGAAGATTGTTATAGTTACTATTTCACTTAAGTTTTAGAACTGTAAATAACTTTCGATTAAAATTTTAGTTTGCAAAAAAAGTTATAATGGAAATTTTTCCTTAAATTTTATATCCTTCTAAATTTCAAGTTCCTCCTAAAACTTAAAACACAATCCGGAACAGATTGAAAACATCGATTTCTCCAAGCGTGCAGTTTCCAATTTGCAAATGTAGATTTTACGATGTCTCGTCAAAGCGGGCCGTCTGTACCGCGCCGCGCCCACTAAGAGCGGCCGCAATTATATTTTGATGCGGCGCGACTTAAGCGGCCGCCGAGCCCGTTAAGGGACGTTTTTTAATTTACGTCGATTGGATTTAGTCATCGGGGAACCGAAGCGCAGAGAGACACCATGGCTTGATAGCTGCTCCCTAATCGATGTGACGCGCTTTTATGTGCGGGTTCGTCGTCAAGTATTCGAAAATCTATATGAAAATTGTATTATTTTTTATTGGCATCATTATAATATAGTAGCTTTCCCTCCGCGGCTAAAGCCCACGTGACCGTAGGTCGCACTCTATGCCCGGGCGGGTGACCATAGAGCATGGTTGTGCTGTCCTTTGTCTTTTACATTGATCGCTCTTGCTGTCAATGTCAGTGACGTTCATGCTTTTGATTCTCGTCCCTGCACCGTCCCAATAAATGCAATTCTTACGCTATTCAAGTAAAAGGATTCATGACAAATTTAAGGATAATAATGCCTGGGAAATTCTTTGCTTGGCGGCATATTACAGTAGCCTATCTGATGCAATGGTATATGTTCAAATAATGACAGCATAAATGTGATTATATATAAATTTCCCGAAAATATAAGCAACGCATAAATTTTTTTGTACGTCTTTTTCAAAGAAGACACCTACGTAGGTGAACTTAATAACCGAATCATTATCAAGATAAAAGTTATCATCGCCACTGTTACAGCTATTTATGATGTCGTTTTGGTGTATTATATTCGAGAATTGCTCGTTTAATAGCATAGAGTTAGTGTAGTTACGAAAAAAAACACGAAAAAAATGGAATAATGTTAACTCTGATTGAAAATCTTAATATAAACCACCCACAGCGGTCAGCACTAGATGTCGACTTATAAAGCAAAACGGTGTTTCCCTTATTGTATAAACGTGTATTTGTATTTTGTATAAGCATTCCTTTGCAGAGGCAATGTAATCTACATTTCATAAAACGTTTCCAGAGCTTCCGAATATCGAATTAAAAGAATACAATTTTTGTTTTGTTCATAAACACGAAACGGAACGATAAACACGACGCTTCCAATTCAACGTACGCGCATCCATTCCTCTGTCACGCCAAAACGCGTAATATTCCAATGAATAAACATCGGTGATACCGCACGGCCGCCGCGCCGGCCCCGACTCGCAAATGAATAAATCGCACGCGGTAAGTGTATTCGCGTGTACCGGGGAAAATCGAGACAACGGCTTTCAGACGCGGGAAGCCGAAGCGGCTGCAGCGGGCGGGCCGTCCGTCTATCTGTCGACTCATGCAAATTGGCCGGAGCTGCGCATGAGCTCGCTCGGCGGCGCGAGCGCAGCCGGAGTGCTTTTCAACCGACGATGCCGATTTTCAGCGCTGCAGATGTATCGGCCGGTGTTTACGTCGAACGCCGGGACCATCCGTTCCATATTCATAAATGTTATAAAACATGAAGGATCTCTGTCTATCTACCCGTTTCACCGCTTATAGCTGGAAAACTACTGGACCGATTTCGTAAGAGGCACGGGAGTGTATTTAAATCATGATAAAAAAACTAGTAGACTTTCGTGGGGGACTGCCGACAGAAGTAAAGATTTGAGGCTATGAAATAGCAATGTTTTTTGTGAGGGCTCTCAAATTAAATGTAATAAAGAAAACTAAAATATCTAAATTTGTGAATTAAAATATTAACATTAGCCTGGTTTCCAGATTTGTCAGCTCTCCGAGCAACAATTATGAACATCTTTAGGATTCCGAACTAATTTGGCAAAAACCCTCATAGTTTCAGCATGTCACAGATATATACCTATGTAGTTTTACTCAAAAACTACATAGGTATATTGATGGAATTCGAAAAATAGGTGTCCCCCCTCTATTTTTTAAAACGTACCTTAAAATATGATAAAAGTTACATAGATAACGCTTAATAAATACTTTCAACGATAATTATTTTAAAATTTAAAAAAACGATATATCCGACCAATATTGCAATGAATTATTGCTGAAAAACTGAGCTTCTCAACAAAAGGACGTAAGTACTATGAACATACACTCTTTTACTGGTGCACCTTAGTATACACTAGTTGTAACGGTGATTTCAGCACCGACACGTAAGCCCGCACTTAGAATTTCCCTTCACAGTCGTCTCGGAGTACGGATTCTAGCGGAGTGTGGCAAAATGATGGACAGTGTTTCGATGTTCGGACCTATTTATTGCAGCACGAGATTCACAAGTGGCGGCCGGAGTACAACTGCGACGGATGCACCAATTCCGCTGCAATTTATAGATTGCGCATTTGGCTGCACGTATGAGCTGCATACATTATAATCTAGAAGACGTGGCTATGCACTTTGCATATTTCACGTATGAGCGGTGCGGCGCGGATCTTCCACAGCCCTTTTATTGCCGGTGCAGATGCGGGACGGAGGACTTATGTTGCCTCATGCCCGGGCGTCTTCTCGTCGGGGATACGACCCCAACGGTCCATTGATGATGGTCCCATTTAAGGAGTCCAAACTTGAAGAATTCCCGAGACAGCCGGAGATCAAAAGGAGTTGTCAGTGGGTACACCGACATCGTTTTCGACCGGCACGGCCGTCTCTGGGAGTGATGGTGAAGTGGTGGGTCGCCGCTCCGTCCGGACCGGAGAAACTCGACGATGGAGAACTTCGACGGTACGGAAAAACTACGACGATCACTCACTTCCCCCGTATGAGCGTCACATGCGCTCGGTACACCTATTCGCGGTCGTACCATAAAGACCGTGCAGTTGTTGGCCTCTCATTGGTCCTCCCGGTCAAGGCACAATTTTATATGCAACTCGTGTGCGCATCACAATAATTTCTTAATTAAATACGACAAAACACAACTAAAAAAAGACAAAAATATTCCACTAATACACAATATATATGCAAACAGGCAAAATAGACAAATATTAGATATACAATGAACGATTCCTGACAACTAATCCCTACTAGGGTAATAAAGAGACAACTATTCAAATTATTTAATTAACACATTCAAAATACTATAAAACAAAAAAGAATTCTTAACCTAAGTCCGTTTTTATAAATCAAATAATACATTTATTTACAAATTATCACTAAAAGAGCGGTTGTCCGTAACACTAGTTTAAGAGTAATAGTCGACATACCTACTTGTTTCTCTAGTTGTAGGCGACCAAAGTGCTTCTACCTACTACGTGCAGGGAACATGGAAGAGAATGGAGCATAGAGCATGCTTCAACAAGCTTTTGGCTTGTTTTTTTATACTTTATTCATTAATCAGAACACAAGAGCTGCGCAATCCCAGTACATTTGTAATGAAGGAACGTGCATATTACAGTTTAAATTGCAAATTTTTAGTCAATTTATTCAAACGGAGAATTGCAAATTAATGAAAATGAATAATATGATCTCCATGAAAAGCAAATAGTTTTTAAGTATTGCTATTAATTCACAAGTAAACAATGGCATGTCGGTGACGCGCAGAACTCAGAAAATTTCGACCATTCAAAAATCGCCTAACTTTCCTATAGAAGTTTTCACTTTAAAACTATTTTTATAGGAGGATGACTACGTTTAATAAGATGGCGTTTCGGAGGAATAAATATATTTTTGTATGTACTCATATATTTTTTAACGATTACAAAAAAAAGTAAACAAAAAAAACTTTTATGACAACAATCTTTTATTTAAAAGTTCACTTGTACTAAAACAAGATTAATAATTTTATGCAGGGGATGTGCTAATTAATGTTTTTTATATAGTTTAATATAATAAAATAGATCAAACGAAATCTTACATAAAACTATTTATTTATGTAGGGACGATGTCAGGATAATAACTGAAAAATAAATATGTATATTTATTTTTTTAGTGAATATAAATATAATTAATATTTATTTTTTTGTTGAGTATCGAGTATAACTGTGTACAATTGTATTTAATTTTCTATTACATCAAATTATTTCAAAAGTTTGTAGCTCAAATAGAAAACAGATTAAGAGAATTCTAACTAAATAAATCATGAATTATGATTGAATCATTTTGCATTAGGTTCAATATAGCGTCAAAATTATTTTATTTCATTGGTATTGGATTATGCACCTCGAAGATACACCGGACAACTCCTCAAAATCAAATAGGAAGTGTAAGTTTGGCACCGACTCCAAAAAAAAACTGTTTTGAAGGCCATACTTTTTTTTTCTTGAAAAGTTATTTTTACTTACACATGCCTATAATATCCCCACCTATACATACCCACATAATACCTCACACCCACAACTTTATTTTACTCGTGGACTTCGTTATGTACATCGCTGTATATACATACAGCCTGTTACATTAATTTCTATTCATATAAAATGTCCCTGACCTCACTCCTTACGAATGGCAGCGTATTTTTGTGTTCTGTATCCATGAACTTGCTTCCCCTTCCACGACTCAAGAGTATAAATAGAAAAGGTGGGAATTTTTTTCTGTTCAATCACTTTCAAAGGGCAACCGGCTACATTCATTGAAATTTTTAATCGATTCCTTAATGAAAAATACGAACAATAATACCTTCTTCAAACAAAACATCATACATAAAAGTAGAGTGATTAAAACATAGATTTTAGTTATTATTATAAGAATAACTAAAATCTATGTTTTCTCTAGTTTATACATATGACGTTAGAATTCTGTATATCCGTACAATAAAGGCATCAGTAAGAAAACAAATCATTCATACAAAACATTATTAAATGGACAATCACACTGGCTATATGTGACCCTTGATCTTCATTAGCATACGTGTGGTTTAATTGAAACTTTATCGAATACATTACGCCAAATAACTATAACTTCTAACCTGTGTAATACCTAAACAAATACTCAGTCATAATATAAAAACTAATAAGTTCCCTATTAAAAACATAAGAATCCGTATTAATAACTTGTCAGTCGGAAGCATTAAGGAACTTTTAATGGAATAGCGTCCACTGCATTCTGCGGGCGGTATTACATAAGTACCTATTTAAAATTTTCACGCCGCCTTGGGTAAAGTTAAAAGTTTTCAGTCACTTAAAACTTTTAAAAAGCTGGTTCTTCTGAAGCAAAATCTTTTTTGTTTCTTGAATAAATAACGTAGCCCATTAGCTGTAATCTCCTAACTAATTTGAACAATAATTTGAGATTTTGAAGTTTTTTTTTTTCTCTACCTTTCTATCTCGTTTGTTCAAAGGATTAATACTTATTGATGTTTCAGAAAACCTATATTATAACAATGCAGTTTCGTGTTTCTTTACGCACATCAAGATATCCAGACGCAATAAGACTATCAATCCAGTCTTATTTAAATACTTATTTTAAATTCACACCATATTTTCCTAATATTAAATTAAAGCAAAGCCTTGCTTTATTAATGTATCTTAAGAATTTAACATCTCGACAACCGAATTTCGCTCAGCTTCTTTCGAAGTTTGTCTTGGGAAAATAATAACTTCTCGTAATACATAACAAGTGCAGTGTGATTTGAAGGTTCTACAATTTAGTGTCATATATTATTGAGAACCAACAACACAGCAACAACGTAGCTGCCTTCAAATTATATCGAAAGACACTAACAAAAGCAATGATTAGATTTTTTTTATTGCTTTCCAGAGAGACGCGTACAAAGAAAAAATTGAATAGCAATGTTTTATCAAATTAAAAATTGAATTCGAAATCGTAAAGACCAATCTTGGGGTAGCCAGAAGTAAGTAAGAATTGTTCGCGTAAATTAATAAGATTTTAGATGTAAAACGGCACTTTCATATTATTTTGTAGCTTATATTTTCTAGCTATCGGAAAATAGAAGTAGCATTAGCGCCTTTCGACCCTTTCTGGCCCAGGAGGGCCGCCTCAGCCAGCGCAACGGAAATGTCCAGGACCGACAGCTTTAACGTGTTCTCTGAGACAGGGGACGAGTAGTTTAAATAGTCTATACACTGGTCAATTCATCCGTAGTGCGGGTTCGAACCCGACATTTTCTGGTTTGAAAGCACCCGTTCTGCGGCGCTGAGCTCCCACTGCTATCGGTATCTGCTTTACTTAATTATTTTTTATACTTACGAAATTCGGAGTTTTTTAACGAACTCTAAAAGTACGTCATACTGCAGTTCTACAAAAATGTTTAGTTTTTGCTGAAATTCTCTCAAGGTATATGATCTCAAAGTACATGGATTCTCTTTGTTAAGGTCGCTATTCGATCAGCAACAAAAGTGCACTCGAAAGGGACACCCTTAGTTAGAACCTGGTCACGCATTCGTATGTAGTATGGACGGCCTCAACTGTACCTTGCTCTAATTACGACGAACGATCGTAACGAACGTGCCTCGTGCATGTACAAGTGTGAAAGCTGCAGCTACGTTATGTCATGAGGGTTAGCAAATGCGTTTAGCCCGTACGCCTGCTCTAGCGTAACACCAATGTTCTTTACTTCTTTTGTTCTTTGTCCACAATTTAGACTTATGGTGGACTTTGTAATATTTGCGTATTTGCTTAGCATTTTAAAACTTTTTTATATTTTAAGAATAAATGTAGTAATATTATATTTTTTGTATTATAGACTGATGAGCATGGTTGATCGTATAACACTCTTTTTTTTTCTTGTATTTCAAGGAAGTTCTTTCTATGGTGATATTTTTATCTATGGCGAATGTACATGTTAAAAGAAAAAGATGTTCATTTCATAGCAAGCGCTTGATAGAGCACAAAACTGGTTCAAACGTTTTCAGTCCCGTAATTTTAATGTCAAAGATGAAGATCACTCTGGTCGAACTGTTAAGGATTAAGTCGATGCCATTTTCGAAAAGAAGAACAAGATCGGCATATTATTTCTAATGACAAAGCTGAAAAGCTAGTATTGACCATAAAACAATTTTGACCTATTTGTAAAAAGCTGGATATACAAAAAAGCTCGATACTTGCGTCTCACACGAACTCACTGAAGGAAATCTTATGAATCGTGTACTCATTTGCGATTCTCTATTGAAACGTAACGGAACCGAATCATTCTCAAAAAGATTGATCACAGGTGATGAAAAATGGATTACCTACGACAATAAAGTGTAAAAGACCATAAACCACAGATTATAGCGAAATTCGGATTAACTCGCAATAAGTTGATGCTATGTGTATGGTGGGATTACAAGAACAATATTCATTATGAGCTTTTACCGCCGAGAAAAACTATCTATTCGAATCTCTACTGTCGCTAATGAGACTTAAGCAAGAAGTAGAAAAAAACGGCTGGAATCTATCAACAGAAAGGGTGCGGTTTTTTCACCATGGTAACGATAAACTTCATACATCTTTAGCCACTCAACAAATATTGAAAGGGTTTGGTTGCGTTTTAATGCATCCATTATCACTCTCAAATTTCCACCTGTTTTGTTCTCTTCAGAATTCTTTAAGTAGTGTTAGGTGAAGTTTAAGAGAAGACTATTAAAACTACTTGTCGCATTTTTTGATTAGAAGTTCCAAATTTCTACAGCTATTGCTGTACAAATTTTGGAACTTCTGATCAAAAAATGCGACAAGTAAGTAGAGACAGTGCCATTAAAAAATGGCATTAAATTGTTGAACAAAATGGCATTCCTTTTTATTTAAATGTAAATAAAATATGAATATCTTGAATTTGTATATGAAATACGAAAAAACTTGTTCCCTGACCTTATATATAATGAAATTATAAGAAATGTTATTTATTAACATTATTACATTGGTAAAAACTATTTAATTTATAATTGGTTATTTTACGCTCCCCTTTTGAACACATCATGTTTCATCAGATTTCAGACTAATAAATATGACCGTATTCGTTGATGGTAACAAAAACGTCGGTTCGATTACAGATCAAAAGCTCCGTAAATCATCCAAAAAAAACGTCAAAGCTACGAAATTGGCGGCGCTCGAAAGTAACGTATTCCGTCGGGAGGGTGCAAAGTATTTTTTAATTCGTCCCGTTCAAACAGGGCCTGTTTGGACGGGCCGGCGGCGACAGGCCCTTTGGGGCTCCTGCAAACCCTGGGACGGGCCCCGAATACTGCTGATACTGAAGGTCCTCTTTTTTCCAAACCGCGTCCGGCCGGTCGCGATTGATGATAATATGAGATCGTTCATTTCACAATGCGCCTCATGTTTGTTTCATGAAGAATTTTATTGGCATCATCTTTCATAAAAGCGTTGGTGTCTCAATGGCTGACAACGGGCTTTGATTGAAATACCATTCTCTCCGCGCCTGGGAAAGCAAGTTAAGCCGATAGCCTCGGATTTTGTAATTACAATGCTCTTTAGCGTCGAAGGCTTTAGGTTCGAGCTCCTCAATATGGAATAAAGAAATTGTTGGCGAGCATATATCGGCTGTGGGATGATTGAAAAACTAACAATTAAACTCACCGGCGTATGCATTTGCACACACAGATATCTTCCACAGTCTCCTTCGAGACCACGGTTGATACAGTTGCACGGTCCTGGTGTCACATAGACGATAGGATCTGTTCTATCAATTATACTACTAGAGGAGAACTCCACCAGTCTGGGTCTGACTCAATGTACGAATTAAAGAAATGTTATTTTTTTCAGTAGTCCGTCTGAATGCATTCAACTGGCTACTCGATGAGTTTTGTCTACCACTAAACCATACAGTGCAATAAAAATATCAAACTACCGAATTGTACACGAAAATACGAAAAATATTCAGTTTATTTTTATTTCTTTGTAAGCATTTCTAATTAATTATATTCTATTTTGTGTAATTTTTTATTTAATGAAATTAAATATAATATAATAAAGATAAATCAAATTTTTAATTAAATACAAATTATTTAAGTGTGTGAAGCTGTAAAATTTACCAACAGCAGATTCAGAAGGGGAGTCTGTCCAGATAGATGGCCACAATATCTAGTTACTAACTAATGTAGTACTTCATATATGCAAACAATATTGTCTTTAAAAACCAAAAAAGATTGGAAATTAGGCAGCATATATATTAAGACTAAGAGGTTTCGTTAAGCGAGATTTTTGTTTGCGTATTTATTCTGCTTTGCAATTTAAAATTTTAACTGATTCCTGTGTACATATTTTTTCTTCATAGTTTTTATTAAACAATTATAAGATATTTTTTATCTGGTTATACAACAAAGAATTAATATAGAAACTAAAGTCCAAAAAGTTATGGCAAATTTTGTGCAGATGTAGCTATAAAAGAGTTTTTAAGGAGACTGCTAATATCAACTACGAATATTAAAAATGGAATGAGAATTAAAACTGAGACCAGAATCCAAATTAGGACCAAGATCGATTAAGAATGTGATTGGGGAGTTCGAGAGCGGGAACAGGATTTCAGATTAAAAATGGATGAAATTAAAGTACATAAAAATTTATGTCAATCTATGATACAAAATACGGACGAAACTGTGAACGAACCAGCCCATTATAGTTTTTATTGGTTTTACAACATTTTAATATGAGTTCAACAATTCGTACAAATTACCCGCATTCTTACTTTAGAAATTGACAAAAAACTCTTTGCAAGCTGATTTTTTTTGAATTAAAGGTCAAAACTGTAAAATCGTAATACTTATTTTAATCTGTGCGAAATCTTCATAACTGCATATATCATAATTAAATTATACAATAATATCAACTATGGCTTGGAGCAAAAAATTAAGTACTTTTTATACCAAAAATACATAAATACCGATTAAAATAGTAATTGTTGTGATAATGAACCAGAATCGAGATCGGGGTTAGGAATCGCAACGGAAACGAACGATATAAGCGATGAAAGAGTGCATTCTATGTCCAC
>BGZK01003078.1:0-32816 GCA_005406025.1 Eumeta japonica | reverse complement strand
CAAATAGGTCCAGCCGTTCTTGTGTAACTAACTTTTTATGTATATGTATATAGATGACGAATATAAAGCATCAAATTAAAATAAATTATTGTTTGTCTAATAAAAGTCACATTAGAATTGAAATTTGAATAAGAAAACCAATTTCAAGAATAAACAATTGTAACCGGAGACCTTATATTACTTATTTTCAATGACATATTTTGTTATAATTACTTTGATGAAGTTATTTTAAAAATAGGTTAACCCTATGAAGCCAACCCAAACCACTTTCCGGTTCAAAAACTCGAAATACCGGAAGTTTGACATGATTTTTTGAGTAAAAACGGTTTGTTTCGATTTCTTTCGACAACGATTTCTCACAAACGAATCAACCGATTTTGACCCTGTTTGCGGCAATCGACGTGTTTTTAATAGGTTAAGAACTGATTAGATTTTGGAATTTATCGGTTAAGCCATTTTAAAGTTATTTTGAAAAAAAAACTTTTAATAAATTTTTCTTAGTTTTTAAAATTTCTCAAAATCTACCTGTCAAATCGACCCAAACTTTCAGGAAATCTAAGTTTGGGGAAACTCTTTGGAACGCCGTTTAGTGGGTTCGGTCACACACACACACATCCACACAGGCATGGACATCATCTCAGGGATGATCAGGGAAGCTTCCTAGACCCTCAGAGCGTCGAGATCTGATGAGAACTTGATTTTGCAAAATGGGGTGAAACCGAAACTTGCGAAAATTTTAGAAAATTTTCAATTTTTTTAACGGGAAGTTGAAGGAGATTAAGAATATTGGCAAAAGATTCATAATCGATTCCATCCTCTATATAAAAATGAATTAATTTTATAAACCTTTTTGACAAACGTAGAGTACTGGCACGTGGGATTAAATTTTGAAGTTATTTTTTTTTTGTCACACCAGAAATTATCTTTGTACGTACATAAGAAAATATAAATATACACGCACACGCGTCTTTTTATTATTTAAACCTATCAACAGTCATTTTTTGTTGATTTTACATCAATGATTTATTTTTGCAAGCACTATTTATCAATTTAAATTCCATTTAGTTAATAAATAAATATTTATTACACAAATAAATGACATTAGAAAATAGAAATCAACTAGCTCATTATTAGAAAGGATATTTTTGACATGCTGACAGACAAAACTTACAATAATTCAAATTCTTTTGTAGAAGAAAAATCATTTCAAATTATTATCTTAAAGTGTTATGTTAGTCCTTTATATAGTGAGGAATTATTAATTTGAACAAGAGACTAATTTACCGATTTCATTTACTTATGTTACGTATAAACATGACTAATTGTGTGATGACCAGATTCAGTGAATTTCTACATGTTTATTAGATTCTGGGGCATTAAATTATTGCCGCTGTGGATAAAATTTGTTTTCAATAAATTACAAACGTCACTAGTATTTTCGTATGTTTTAATTTACAAACAGATAAACGCATATTACCGGTTAATATACTATACATTACCGGTTATTAGTTTTAAAATTAATATACTATTGTGGTGACACAATACTAGTCTGTTGAATAAATGTATAGTAGCACAATGTTCAGTTCTCTGAAATTATTTTTTATGTACAGTATATAAGACCACAATATTTCTCCAAATTTTTGTACAAATCTTACTACTAAAACCATTACTTTTTGTTCGTTGAGCATATGTTCTTTAGTTGATAAGTGGAACATAATTTTCACGAAGAATACAGCAACGTACGTCAATTGTACAATAATTCTCAGATATGTATCGTGAAATTTTAAGTACACTTATGAACTTGAACTAAATGAAATCTACCCCTTCACACGAACGTAACCTCATTGTCTTCAATACGATATTTACCCCCAGACAATTGTTCTGAAATATTACTGATAATTTTTAATAGAATTGAGTATTGCCGTTAAAAAGTCGATTGTTTTAAGTAATGTTTTATGAACAATTTAAATATTTAATACCAAAACAGCGGTGTATGTGCTAATTTTGTTAGTCTAAGGTATGGTTCCCAAACTCTTTTGTTTCATAGCACTTTAAAATTATGCTGGATCCGGTGGACCCCTTGCAGCTACATCACTACCAATTTCTAAATCTCGAAAAAAGTGTAGATTAGATCTATCTATGGAAACTTGCGTTGTGGCTGAATATTAACGACGAATTAACAGTTTTCGAAAAAGGTTTGAACTGATTGCGATAGGGTTAATTATTTGATAATAAAATCGATTAAACAACAAGCGTTGCGGACAGGACGGCGGCCGGCGCGGCAACGACAAGTCTCGACGCGTTGTACTGAATATGGAATATGCAAGTTTCACAACAGTCGCTTAGTTTCCTAAAATATTAGTTGCCTATATTGATAAGAGAAATCAAGTCAACATTTTAGTTCTTCACTATCGAAACCAAATTAATTTTCATACACCCCCGTTTACGATTGTGGACCCCCATTTATTACGCTCATCGTAGCCCCGTCGAGTCTCCCCGACTCCCTGGGGTCCACCTGGACCATTTGGGAAATACTTAAGGGATGTCTTGGAAAAATTTCTGATATTGTGTCAGATGCTATGTTATAGATGAAGAGTTCTTGCAAAACTACTTTCAAGTACTAGCAGTGGTGAAACAATGTCCATGGACTAATTCTGGAGTAAAATAGACCAATCGGTCCTGATGGCATATTACAATAAGGCCTCTTTTCGTAATTTTCTAGATCATGCTTTATTTACTTTCATCTAAATTCTTTCGATTCTCGACGATGTTTAACGCTTCGTGTGAACACGTGTTTTTAATATTATAATTATTACATATTATAATAAACACAATCACAAAATATTATATAATAATAAAAAGTGTGAGTGTATTAGTACACACGTAAGAAGTGGAACTTCTTTATGACATCATTTTTCGAAAAATGATTTACTATTT
Source organism: Eumeta japonica (assembly GCA_005406025.1). Lineage (NCBI taxonomy): Eukaryota > Metazoa > Arthropoda > Insecta > Lepidoptera > Psychidae > Eumeta > Eumeta japonica. The sequence goes on along the minus strand of BGZK01003078.1, from coordinate 29,879 downwards.
ACAACTTCACAGAAATTGGTTGAATAAAGCTAAATTAGATAAAGTTTATGTGCAACTTTTTATTATCATAGACATGGATACAAAAATAATACAATTATTTCACCTTCTACTACTAAGATTATAGCATTTCATTAATTATAATAGAATTATTACTATTATTGTTATCGTTATTATATATTTTTGTAATTAATGGCTTAACTACTGATATTTACAATCAAAAACCAAGGTTAACCTGAAATAACCTTTAACAAAAATAAATACCGTAATCACACCCACGTTGAATGTATTAGAAAAAAGGTTTAATTACAGTTTCATGTAGGAGACTTGGTAATGGTATATGTACCTAGAAGGGTGATAGGTAAAATTTTTCAATTAATGCGATGTTATAAAGGGCCATATAGAATTGTAGGAAAATGATCGAACTCTACATATAAAATCGAGTCACTCAATGAAAGAATGTGAGATTATAGTTCATGTATGTCAGTTGAAAAGGTTTCAACTTAGATAATAGGAAAATGTAATATATACAAACTGTAATTAGATCTAGGGTGTTGACAGAAAGTATATGTGACAGGTGGCCTTAGTAACAATTATGTTTATGCCACGATGACATTAATAACATTGAATAAATATGGCGCGTAACGGAAAAATATTACCCAGAAATAAAGATGGCGCGTAACAGAAAAACGTTACATTGCTATAAAATTTCTCCCATACGCCGATAAAGAAGTTTCACTTCGAAAATCCAGCAGAGAATAGTAGAACAGCTGTATACAGTTATTACAATACTTGTATATTATGGAGGTCGAACACGCGCACATGTTTTAACCATTACAGATTATGGGCTATTCAAGACATGAAAATGTTAAGGTCACCTCAGCAGCGTGTTTAGATGAAACTGTCGTTCACTATGATATGTAAAATAAACACTGAAGATGTTCTTATCAGAAACATTGTATTATGTTTTATGTATGTATATACGTATATATTATTGTTTTAAAGGTCAAGCTATAAAATGAAATAAATTGATATATACAAACATGTCACAGGAGAGTTGAATCCCTTTCAATAGAATCACTCACATTTTACCAGTACATACTAAATATATTTTAAATTATTCCACATTTGACAGAAATAAGGTTTTTTTCATTGTTTAGAGCATTCTAGGCCTGTCCAAGATAGGTTTTACCAATGGTGGCACTAGGTCACCCAGCCATACAAATTTGCCTAATACCCTTTAACACAAGTGTCAAAATGATAAATCGCACAAACAGAAAAACACTGCATTGCAATGTCCGTGTTTCAATTAATTGTGAATAATAAAAGTGTTAATAATTGTATATAGCTGATTATATTTCAAATAATAATAATAATAATGTTTTGTATCAAAAAAGAATGAATAGTTTTGTTACATTTCTTTTTAATATCTTCAGTATCCTGAAGTACGAAAATTTAACTTTTTTAATAAATTACATTTCTTATGCAAGCCTGCCCGAAGAACTAGGATCGACATTCGGTATAAATTAAAAAAAATAGATTGCTAGTATCTTTACGTCTTCAGAACAAAACAGTAGATTCTTAATAAAAATTAACTGGCAACTTAAACAAAATAGACTGGTCACACTTTTACTGAATAGCTATACTTTTTTTCGAAGTAAATAATTTCTTGGTAAGTGAATATATTGCATTGCAGTAAACATATAAAAGTATAAATGTATAAGTTGAACAGTTTTGTTCAGGATCTTATTTCTAATATCTTCAATATACTTATACCTCTCTGCTTAGAGAAGTATGAGTATATAGGTTTTCTATGAATATAACGATCTCGACACCGCCTGTTCGAAGGTCTAACGCACTCGGTAGGTAGAAAAATTAGTTATCAAAAAATAAGTCTAACTAGATTACTACTTACATTATCAGAACTCGGCCGCGCAGCTTGGGGTACAATAATGTTTAGATTGTCTGCTGTATTTCCTTTTTAATAATTTAGTTTGAGGTTTCATAGACGGGTAGTTTCAGTATACAACGCGCTTAATAGAAAATAGGTTCAATTTAATTTTATAATTAATGATCTAAGAATTAATTAAGGTATTCTCTATCATGCACGTAAGCATTTGAAAACAGTCATTAAATAAATCATTTTACTTTACATAAACTATATTTTATTTAATATAATCAAAAATTAAAAGTACAACACGATAACACAGCCAAAATTGTTGTTTTGTTCATGTTTATTAGTTCCGTCTTTTTGTTTTAATTTTGAATTTGACATATTTTGGACTTTATTAAAAAAAATGTAATTTTAAGGGAAAAGATGTGTTAAACCTTTATTCTATGGACGCAGATCAATGTTTTTAGTCGAATGAAAAGATAAGTAATATATAAACAAGCGAAGAATTTCTATTTGAATTCATATCTTTAACATTTTATGGTAATCTTATTACAAGTCTAGCTAGAACCTAAAACTAGTGTACTTATCAATAGAATGACCTATTCCCACAACACTAATAGCCTGCTTCACCCATAGCAGTAGTAGCTAGACCTGTAGAACATAATTCAAGAAAGTATTTACTCGTGATTAGAATTTGCACAATGTTTTGGGTAAGTATCCTCGCCATTCCATTCAATTATTCAAGTGAGCTAGATTACAATAACAATAGGGACGTAATAAAACCATCAACATGAATTTTGACATTTATTATTTCTGTTAGAAAAAATACATATACACTTAAAATCAATTATCTCAAAATATTCTTTTGAGTAACAGACCAGCATCCGTTCAAACGACATAGATCGGAATTTGTAAGATGCCAGGAAAAACTATTAATCATCATCTTTTATAAATTATGATAAGCAGAAACATAAACTGCGACCACGGCGTTTCCGAAGAACCAAGGATCCAAACGCTCGCCTGATCTCGTTGGCCTCTATCACTTGTATGAAAAATTGCAATCAAACGAATCGATTGCCAATTTATTACAGATTAGTTTGATCACAATTGTTTTACACCCACGTAGAAAATTATTAATGGGACCGTTTAGCACAAACCAATACTAGCGAATCAGCTAAAACCGGCCAATATTCTTCGCTTTTCAATTAATCACTGAAGATTACACACCATTACTGAAGCTATCCACACTACATCAAGGAGAGCCATCAGTCTGTCTGTAATCAGCGGATGTGTTTAAAGCCGCCCAAGCACATCACAAATTTGTTTTGTTTTTACTTTGACTCTTTCACATTTATAATAAATTTAAGCCTAACATCAATACAAAATTTCGGACAGTGAATTAAGAATTTCAAGCAAAATTACGTTGATTGACAATGATGCAATTGACATCAATGCTACAAGAAATTGCAATTTGGAATGAAGACTTCATTAGCACCGTTGTGATTTGAAACTTGATGAAACGAAAAATCGACAATAAAAAGAGACAAACATGTACATCTATAGCATTTAGCCTGCGAGAGAATAAGAAAAAATATGACAGAGTACAATGCGAGAAAAAGAGATGTGTGCTTGTGTGCACCTGCATATTGTTATGTGATGAAATTGAGTCTAAATATTAAAATGTAAAATAATTTGTAAACTTGGTATCAATATTATAATAAATGTATCCTATAATCATCCTACTCCTAATAAGTATTTATCTCAATCTCTCGCAGTTTAATTTTCTGAAGGTTTCATTTCTAATATGTGACCTGTATACAAGTTAATTTTTTGTTTTGCGATATCCCATGCTTCTAAAGAAACGCCATGCAGTGAGTGCATGCCATTTACATTTATTAATTTATTTAAGCTTTCAGTTTAAATTAGAAGCATATTTTAAAAAAATATATAAACAGTTCTTTATTCTCTTTATAACAATTATCATGGATTAACTAATAAAATCAAATGACATGGGGCATTCAGTAGTGGCACCTCTAGGGAAAAGTTTATCAGCCTTTTTCCAGTTGCGTCACTCGTCAAGCATGTTCCAACATTAAAAAGATGAAACTGTCTAAAAGTCATAAGAAAGTTCCCGAAATTGCATTATAATGCTTATACTGAACAAAGAAAATTAAATACTTTTCCCTCATTTTGATATTAAACCTGTTATTTATTTAAACGCCATGCAAACATATACAGAAATATAAATCTTTAATATAGGTAAATGAAAAAAAAAATTGTTATCAATTATTTCATGTGTGGGCTTTATAATACTAGCGAATGAAATAATACAACAGAATTCAACTATTTATACAGAAAAGCTATCGGCTATCCATAAAATATGTTACAAAAAATATGATCCTCCCTCTAGATTTTTATTTTTGTAACATTTTGTAACTACCTAGCCAATATACATTATAAAATTTGTATTCCACTAAAGTAACAATTATTTACTATTATGACTAATTATTATTTAAATAATTATGAAAACAAAAAATAACAAGAACAACATCTGCTTGTTATTGATTTTAAATCACAAGAGCTCAAAAGTGCTATTATGCTGATGCAAGAGTACATGTATTCACTAACAGTAATTACAGCAATATCTGTAATTCAGTAAATATTCCATACAACTGAGTCAGTTATTCATATACCTTGACCTTTTCTATATATACAAAAAGTAGGAAAATTTCCAAAGTTTATTTATTTATTTTTTATTATATTCAGAATGCTTTGATGTGCTTAACCCAGCTTCCATATGGTATGGAATAAATGAAGAATATTACAATACAAAACTAATGTATAAATTTGTTCAAAAACGTGGCATATACTTGTGATGAAGTCAGAGGATGTGATTTCATTATTACCAATGGGTTTTTATTGTCAATTTCAATACACGCGCCTGTCACACTAAATGTATACATCTTAAATTACTAAACTTAGAATAAAGGTCAGATTGTAATTTTGTATATTTGTTCAGAATTTCTTCGTCCTAAAATAAATATTTTGTTTTTAATAAATAATTTGAAATATTAATACTATATCACATATATTCTAGATGTAGATATCAAGTAAAATGTTTATTATTATCTAGTTGGAGATGGCTATGAAAAATTAAATCTCTAAAAGTTTTCTGTCTGACTTTGAGCTTTTATAAATGATAAGATATATAGGAACCTCTTGTGATTGGTGTGCAACAAGTTATTTTAAAAATACTGATATTTTGTACTAGTGTCATAAATACTTAAGTATATAATATAGAAAATTCTTTTAGGCCTGAAATGCTGGACGCACTAATGGAAAGAATTGTAGACACACACACACACACACACACACACACACACACACACACACACACACACACACACACACACACACACACACACACACACACACACACACACACACACACATACACGCAAACATAAACATTATGTTATACTTAAGACACTTCCGTGTCGTGGTCGCTATAACGCCTTTGCCCGCTAAGTATGAGGGTGATAAACCATCAATTCATATATATGTCGCCCTTAACTGTCTACAATCAGTTTTATCTCTTTTGTAGTTACTTTATGCGCAGACACATACAAATTCTGATCTATGTGTACACATTACAACATCGATAAAACACATTTGGGCTGTATTGTGATTGATGTACGGTGATCACGCTCGCAAAATTATCGATTTTACAGATCCGATTCACAGATATTTCCTTACATAACGATACGTATGCAGGTACATATCGTTATGTAAGAGCATAGCAAAAAACATGGGTTTGTATTGTGCCTAGGTAGTATCTACTCGGATCGATCAGGAAAATCGATGTGTGTGCGCAAGTATAACACCCCTCAAGCGCACAGGAGTCGGGCGTGATCACACATAGCTGAGCGACAGCCGCGACAATACTGATGGCATTATTACACTATATAACGAATTTGTAATGATTGCAGTCAACAATGGTTTTTCTATCGCAATGTACGATGTTACGAAGGAAAAAGTTATCTATGTGATAAAATCAGAAGAGTAGGTCATTTTCATACAATGAACACGACAGTGCTTCCGTCGTAGTCGTGCACGTAGACGTAGCCGCGTTGCTACGAATGGCGCAAACTCGTCAAACAAAGGTACAGTCAACTCTGACGCTCTGAATTGCCTGCGAATGATATAATGAGCAGGTTTGACACTCCCCGACCCCTTGCTCTTCTCCCCCGCGTGCCTGTTTTACGCTATTGTGATGCTTTCATGACTAATTTCACAGCGGCAAAGTTATGCGCGTTGTACTGTAATATCATTGCGTTGTATGTAACGCGTGTGTGTAAGCGCGCACCTGTACTATGGTAAGTGGCGCTGAAGACTCGTTACCCGCGAGACAATAAAACGTGATAACAGGACGCCGCATACGGCATGCTCTGTTGTGCTTGTAGGTTTCGTGAAAAGTTATAGTGACACTTCACGCTCATAAGTAGTATAAAGAAAGTAACCCTGTATAATAATTAATGAAAATATTTTATTAATCAATAAATTCAATAACTACATTTATTATATCATAACAATGTTAAATGAATAATAAAAAAAAAAATACAACTCTTACATATTTTTAACGGCGATGTTTAATCCTGGGCTAGATCCTTGCATACTTTATCAAAAAATGACAAAAAATTAGTTGACAGTTCATAAACGTCGAGCACTATCACACCGTGACGCAATGTGGAGGTGCTCCTCATTTATCTAAATTTATAATTTTATTTCAATGTTAAGTACAGCTTGGGTGCTAGTTTATTTATCTATTATATTGGTAGATAAGAAATCTACCATATTATATTTACCTACCATACCATACTATGTTTTTATTGTTGAATTCAAAATAATATTGTATAGCATTAACCGACACTAGATTATAGCAATTCATAGTAATGCTTGTTAATTTTTAAAATTGTACATTTTTGGTCTACTGTAAAATGATCTAGCCTAGGGCACCATAGTTAATGAAACATCTATAAATCTACATCGGTAATTAATCTTTATCTGTGTCATAGTAGGTGTCACTACCGTTTCTTATAGTGAAAACAGGGCTTTTATGTAATGTGTTTTTCTGAACTTAAGTCAGTTAACGAGTGTAGTGTGATTCATGTGAAAATAGAGTTTAAGCCATAAGCAGAGCATCACATGCATACTTTAGCGCACATATTTTTCATTACCTCAAGGGCAGTAAATCTATTACTAATAGCACTTTCAATAAAGTCATATGAAATAACTTAGTCTTTTGATTTTATTACGGCATCTGAAATGGCCAACAATAGCTTTCTCCTTTAAGGAACATTTTTAATGTGTTTTCTAATGTTGCCAACTGCATCATTTATCCTTCGCACAAACGCAGTTTCAACGTTCGACTGCCAGACATTGTTACACTCTGTCTCTATGCTAATAGATCATGATGTGATATGTAGTAGAAAAATAAATAACGTTTCTGAAGGAGAACTACTTCATCTGATTATGGGAGAAGACAAGTTTCAACTGCAGAATGCACCTGCAGGTGGATTTGTGTGAAGGAATTCTCTTTACACATATAAGGCGGCACAAAGTTAACTGTAATGACGTTAATGGTGGGACAAATTTCTTTAATATAAACAAATTCTTTTATAGATAAAATACAAATTTCTATGGAGCATTGAATCATATGATGGTTTGAATCAAAATTTTCTGATTACGTTACAAAAACATATAAGAGAAAGGTATTTTGACAATCACAAAAAAGAACAAAATTACCCTGTTTTAAAGGAATCAAAAAAAAAAAGGAGCTTTGTATCAACTAAGGAAATCAAAAATCTTGGAAAGATTTGAAATGGACCAATAAAATAAAAACTTAGAATGTAATTGAAGTTAGATTTCTTAAATAGGCTATTAGGTGATCAAAATAGAATTTACACACACGCTGATGTTTAGCCATACACAAAGTAGGGCATCTATCATCAGCTTGTGTTAACATGTCAAATGTGATGAATCTCACACCATTACCTACTAATTTTCTTTTTGGTTTCGCCACTAAAAATTCGGGTATAGAAAACATTTAATAAAGTCTGTGCATATGTAAAATTACAAATTATACTAAAATATTGTTTTGGCTTTTACTGTCCCAATATCGAACTGTATGTTCAATGTCATGGAATAACTATTGAGATTGATATGAAATAAAATGCACTTTAAAAATATTTTATCTATGTTTTGCAGGTAAAAATATATCTCTGTGATCTAATGCACAATCGGAATGATTTCGGAATTAGTTAGGTGGTACTCTCTATTTGGGTATAAAGTGTTAAAGTTTTTTTAATTTTAGCAATTTTCGACAGTGCCAATATAATGTGCGAGCCCATCGAACGTAGCTGCGGAATGTTTGCAACACTTTTCGTTGTCGTTGCCGTGAACGCGCGATGAGAGCGAGTAACAAAATTTTGGAATGTTTTGTCGCGTTGCAATAAAACGGCCGCAATGCGACTACCAATAATTTCGGCGGCCGTTTACATAGATAATATGGCATTAAACAATACATGTATATTTATAGTTACTGGACACTTGGAGATTGTCGCAATGCCCTCGATCGTTTTACGGAAGTCCTGACATGGTGCCGGCGGCCTGGTACACCTCCTCGAAGGCTTGTTCCAGGCAGTGCTTCAGTTCTGCGAAGGTCACAACCAGAACGCTTCTCTCGTCTCTGGACATGAGAACCACCTGTAAGCAATAAAGTACGTGAAATTCTTCTATTTGTTACTGTTCATGATATTGGGATCACTTGGACTATTTAAAACCAAAATTTATCTTTGACAACATGAAAAGATAACATTTTCAATAAAAAATAATAGCTTGGAGATCACATTAAAGTGATGAGTATTCGAGTGTCTGATATCACATTGGATAAAAAAGGAGATTATATAGATTTCTCTGAATTGATAACATTGTAATATTTTTTTGAAATTACCGCAGGAATATAGAAAAGCGTAGTAGTAGAGTTTCAAGGTCGATAGTTATCAAGACATATATTGGTAATAAATAGATATTATGAATTTTGATAACAGCACTTGCAATGATCTTGAAGGAAAAAATTGAAACTGCTACAAGGAATGTATTTTACACTTCATCAATATTGGTAAATAGAGTGGTGATTCTATACCATATGAAATCGGTAATGCATCTTTTCGTAAATATTCATAATCTCCTTCTTTTTTTAGAAACAACTTTGTCAAAAAAACCAAAGTATGGGGAGGTTAAAAAACTATGAGTCCTTTTTGATTGACACTGAATAATCCAAATTATATATGGAATATTGAGATAAAATACATTTTTAACTATAAAGTAAATAGTGTACTAAATAAAATAAGGAGGTTCTTAAAATCAATAAATAACTTTTAAACATAAATCACTTATATTGGGGAAGGTATTTTGTTATACATGGTTCCTTAAAATAACTTAAAAGGTATATAGAGCTCCCCAAGAAAAACTTGAAGCATACCACCTTGTTGTTACTTCCACTATCTAACTGATTCAAACAGTAAGTAATGTGCCCCTGGTCCAACCAAGGCCTTCCATCAACAGCTACGGCGTGGAAAATGTAGTCGCGGAACAGTTTCAGCATGTAACGGTTTCCTGTCTCCGACCAAGATGCATCCAGGTTGAACCTAGAATAAGGCAGTGGGGACCAACATATTAATTTATGCAATGAGCATTAATATTTTTTTGTATTTACATTTTCATTAAGTAGTTTATTGATAAGTTATGTGAAATAAATAAAACAAATGAAAAGGTTTCCTTTGATTCAATAATGGTTATTTTGGTATTTAATCCTTTAAATTTATTTTCCTTCTTAGTACTCAGTTGCATAAAAGTGAAATGTATCATAACCTGTGAAGTTGTGGTTTCATAACAAGGGAAATGGATTAGCAATATTCCTATACAAGACATGCCTATATTGTAACCTATGATATTACATTATATAATATTATGGAAAACAAGATTTTTATTTCCATTGAATAAAGCAAATCCTGTAAAACATTTAATAAGACTTGTGATTATCCTAAATCGATCCTAATGTCGGTTCTGATCCTAACAACCTAAACAATCACTGATCAATTTTATTTTAAATAAATAAAGCTTACACATCCACTTATTTAATAACGTAAATATCTTTTGTATGATTAACCATAAAAGACGGCAATTGAAGACTTTACGAAGATTTAAAATCTATCCATAGAAAAGTGCATTTCTTAAATTTGTGTCATGAATATTTTTGTTCCAAACATCCCAGCATCCCAGTCACATAAACCTATCTGATTGAGATGAATGTGCATGCGACCATTCATCTCAATCAGATAAGTTTGTGTGATCTAAATGTAAATTATGACCACTGTAGATATGCAACCTTTTAAAGCATCACAAAAGAGCCTTAAATACCTAACGAGGACATATGTCAAATACAGACAATATAAAATATAAACTTCCTGATAATGGTTCTATACACTAGTTAACTCTCAAAGATGTACTCATACTATTCATAAAATCCAAAATAAAAATGAAATAATTTCATACAGAAAGCTATCTTGAACGGTTAAAGTAAAGCTGCACATCCCTGTCTGACACCTTTGCAGATGTCAAGCCACTGGGTAACAATGCCACAAGCCCTTCATGAATAGATTTTTCTATAGATCATCTCTTTATCTCTATCATGCTGTAGTAAGAAACGGTGTATAATTCCCCATTTTTTTTCGAAATTCACTAGTGCATCCAAAGTCTTACTTTCAATCTCATTCAGAACCCTTTCAATAATAATTTTTGCATACAGTTTATCAACTACACTAAGTAGACTTATAGGGAGGTAATTTGTGCAAACCTGTTGTGAGATTTTCCCTATACAGAGAGGTACAATTTTGGCTTTGTATTAGCTTTTAAGTATCCTATGGTTTTTCAGTACATATAGAAGAGTTGATACAGCAGGCTTGCCATTAAACCCATCCGCCTCTTAACATCTTTGATGACACCCTCTCATAACCAGCAGTTTTTCTAGCTCTCATACATTTATTTACTTTCATGATTTCTTCCATGATAAATTGATTTACATATTCGTTGCCATTCATCATTCATATTCAGTTGCAGTAAAATTGTTACCTACAACTGTATCCTTACATACAAAAAAACTTTAACTAATTCTTCAATTCTTTCACATGGTTTTCTTCATTTAGCAAACATTCATTATTATCATATCTAATCACAGAATTAATCTGGACTTTTTTCATCAAATTTTAGAACAGCTTTTTGTTCATCTAGAAATTATTTCAGAATCTCCTGAAGTAGATTTCTTTTATTTCATTCTTTTTTTCTACAGTTTTATGCCTTTAGTCTCTTTGATCAAGACTGTATTATCCAGGATCATAATTATATATAAAATAAAAACTAAATTATCAAATATACCCACTCTGGTCTTTCATTGACTACTCCCAATTTGACCAGGATCCTGAAGAGTCTGCCGTTGTCAATTTCGTGGGCCAATTGCTCCTCACAAACATCAGCTCGCTTTTCTAGCTACCAATCTGTTGGTTAGTTTAATCATACAGAATATATATGACTTATAGACATAAGGACACTGTAGAAAAGTATGACACTACCTGTGTATAGAATCTTGCTCCAATCATTGGCATGAGATCAATAACTGACCGATGAGTCGAGGATGTTGATAGTAAATATCTAAGAGCGTAAATCAAAAATAGATTAATATACTATTAAACGAATCCTCATAAATCTCATTATACTTTCTTCTTATAAACAATTAAGTCAAACAGTTTTCAATGAGAGTGATAAGCCTATAAAAGAAATAGAGCAAGTCTGTTAAATATGTACTCACAGTATCAGATTTTTCAAATCGGCCGAATAAGTCCTTGTGATTAGGTCCATAGAGGCAGATAAATTGTCGCAGTGCACAGCGCGGCAGGCAAGAGCGAGAGCTAGTCGTCCGAGAGCTGTCAAGTCGTCCTGTTGAGCCTATAGGACCGGAGTACCAATGAGTATACCTGACAAAACACAAAAAGAATATGCTATACAATAAAATGTTGAAATGCACAATTATGGTACAATTATAAATTACACTATTTCTATGGGATTTAAAAAATATTCAGAATATGTCTCTAATGCCACTTGAATGCATTTTCCAATAATTTAGCAAGGTAGGTGTAAGTTTTATACAAGTGCCGTTACTTGATGTGCATTATACTAAAACAAGTCATCAAAATTTTGCAGGTAAATTCCATTAAAATTATACAATAATAAATCAAATTCAAGTTAAACATGGCACTTCGGGCAACAAAGTTTCAAAAATGTATAATATATGCATGTATTCAGTAAACAAAACAATTATCCCTGTGAAAACACTCGATGTTCACCTTTATTTTGCAACTTCCATGGTAACAATGCATGTGTTACACCAATGTCATTAGTAGGTATTCTTTTTCTTATTATAAACTCACACTCATTTCTCAGAAGAGTAAGCAGAGGCTACAGATCTACACATGGTATGATAATTATATACGTTATTGCTTCACTGATATCCTCGTACAAGCACATCGGTTTAGGATGTTTAAAATATGACCCTTTTTAATATGTCGCCAATTTCGTTCCTATAAGATTTCCTAGGGCAACCCTTCTATCGCACACTTTCATTCTGGATGTGATAGATTCCATCTGTACCAATACTTGATATCAAAATAACTCACCTGGATTACATCGACTGGTGAAAGTGGGATGCGTGGAGAGCATCCGCGGTACCGCACCACGCAATCCATGCACGGCATCCGCTCATTATAACTTTCGTTGGATCCAGGTTTCTGCATCATGAAAACATGCCTTTAATAGAATACTGTTGTTACATAACCAAGTTTTTTACCATTGAAAAAAAGACAGAGAAGTGTGCACTAGACTCGAGTGAGCATCGAGGATTTCATGCAACATTGAAAGGGGAATAGTGAAAAACTTATGTTTTCACTCATGTAGGAAACTGCATGCAATTAACCATTAATATAAGTTGTTCATAGCTGTATAAAGCAATTAATTTCTGAGTAAAAGTATTAAAAACAGAAACAAACAGATGAACAAAAAAGTCATCATATAAGATTTTCTATTTCCTGATATGAATGTATAGCAAACAATTTTTGCAATATAACTTTATAAACACAATGTTTCGGTACCTGCAAGCCAATCCAATGGAGTGTATTGCCCGCAAGCCAGCTGTGAGTTGAACCAAAAGACTCCAGAGTACAGCTTCGGGCAAGAGTGCTCCTGATGCGACAGCGCGGAGCAATGCATTTTTCTAAAGTGGATATAACATTAAAATATATTAGTCTCATATCAAGTACAACCCCACTGAAACTATGTGGATTTTTCATCAAAAATAGAATCACAATATGTGGTAGATTAGAATTCAATATTTTTAATAATACTGTTTGTTTCTACTGTGAATTGCTTATTAAGACGGTGTAAGTTTTTAAAAATTAAACTTTATAATTCTTGATCTGATAATCATAAAGTAGACATTTGATTACCATGAATCTTTTAAAGAACTACTTTTAGTTTAGTTTTTTAACATCATATTACCTTAGAGTTTTATTCACAATTTATAATAAGTATTATTTTACCAAAACAATAATTTTAAAAACATTCAGGAAATATTTTTATGCTTTGATTTCAACAAAATCGAACAATCACAGGAAGACAGAGAAAAGGTGTGGAGTGTGCATGACAGAGAAACTTACATTGATACAGAGTTGTTTTCTTCAACAAGACTGTTATAATAAAGAGTTTGGAGTAGTCTGTGTTAATGTTTGGTGCACATTCTAAGCTAATTATTGTTCAAAAAGTTTCAGGGATTAATGCTATATATTGTATAGATGAGTTAATATAATCGAACTATTTGAGACATCTCAAATATACCTGGTGAGTGTAAGGGCGTGGTGCATCAGGATCAGAACTGAAGGGGTCATGGTATGAAATACCATTGTATTCAGAAGATCCAGCCGCATTTACACCACCAGAAAGGTATTTGTTCATTAAGGTTACACATCCAGGGTGATAATCGTAAACCAAGATCAATGCTACAACAAAATTATTAACTTATATTAACTTACTTGTTTGTTAACAAGTTTGGCTTAACTATTTATACATATATATTTAAGTCATGTGAAAAATATTAATAGCTCACTTTGATCAAATTTTATAAAATCTATTGCATCTTTAATATTTTGATACAAGTATTACAGTAAATATGCTGTACCTGGCATTAGTGAATATTAGAAAAGTTAACTGTTTCTACATTTTGCCAATAATAACATCCAATATGTTTTTGTTTATTTCCAAAAAACACAAACAAAAAACATATCACAAAAAACTCTAACATTTTGCAAATATATTTTGTAAAATAATAATTATTACAATGATGAAACTTACAATGATCATGGAATGCTTTAGTAACAAAGTAATCGTGTAACTTCACAATATTTGGATGATCAATTTTCTTCCAAAGTTCCAGCCTCTTGGCATTTCCACAAGAAAATGAATGCAGCCGTCTTAGGGCAAAATGTTCAGCCGACTGACGGTGCGTGGCTCTGTACGAAGTCGCCATTGAATGGGGAACTTGTCCCTCTAACGGTGACAAATCGGAGTAAATTTCAACATTTTCTGGTACATCTGTGGGGTGGTTGAATAGCATCAGATTTAAAAAATGCAACCTTAACGAAAGCATTGATTATTATAAATTAAATATGGCACAGACCACATAAAATTTACTGCTTTTACTTATATATTAAATGTCAATTAATATATAAACTCGTATATGGCCCTTTTTCACTTTCACTAATGATAGACTGTCATTGCCCTAATTTTGCACGAAAAACGAAAAAATCATATACGAAAAATGAACAATGCTGTATGAACTTACTCGGAGAATGACTTTCGAGATGTTATTATAAAAGCAACGTGGTGGGAAAAGGGTTCAATTATTTCTTACTGCAGGCAAAAGAGGCAGGAAGATATTTTGAATTGCTCATATAAAATATGAATAAGTTAATATAAATGTGAAGTAAGAGCTTGCGTTGTTGTTTTTCATTTAATGAGTAAAGTTCCAGTGGTCGACTCCCCCTTTCCATTCCTACAATCCCATTTTATCACTACACTCCCTTCTCCCATAGCCCATTTCGCCTTCTATCAGATATCCAATTCCCAAGACGACGGCGATATACTGGCGACTCCTCTGGAGTTATGAGTGTCTATCTAGTACACTGACTACCTACTCCGGTGGCTTGCGTACTCATTTGCCGCTAGAGAATACTATAAAAAAAAACTGTAATACAGTTTATTTGAGACAGTTATTTTATGTTATTATTTAAAATAAAATG
The DNA here is from genome assembly GCA_005406025.1 of Eumeta japonica. Taxonomy (NCBI): domain Eukaryota; kingdom Metazoa; phylum Arthropoda; class Insecta; order Lepidoptera; family Psychidae; genus Eumeta; species Eumeta japonica. The sequence goes on along the minus strand of BGZK01003078.1, from coordinate 14,525 downwards.
AATATGGTGCCTACAACAGTAACATCCATGTGAACAGTGAAAACAAAAGAAATTAAAAAGCAACATTACTTCATACTATAGTCATGGTATTTGAGAACTTTGCAATTCAATCTATTTATAAAACTACTTATATTATAGCAGTGCGAGTATGTGTAACATAAGCTCTACACATATTTATGAATTTTATGTTTATGCGTGTATGCTGTAAATTAAAAATATAGACACATAGTTTTTGTCTTACTCGCGTATTAGCCTACTTTTGCACGAAATGCTACATGAAAACTGGGCGCTCTTTCAATTGAAAATAATAATTACTGCATGAAAAGCTATTGTGATTTTAATATGTTAAATGGCTAAATATTTTTGGTCTCTAGCAACATCTTAGGGCAAAGAGCGAGTGAGCCTAGTCTTGAGCTACTTGAGCCTGTAAATGATCTTTGAAAAATATATAACAAGTTTATTTATATTATTATGGGATTAGACCTGGATATTGGTTGACATCTGTGTCGAAGAACATTTCTTCATTTCTATGGTAGAGTTCCGATCGAATTACTTCTGGCATATAAAAGGAACTTGCAAGACCTGCCAAATATATAAAAAAACATGAATAAGCAGTTTTAAATACTTAAGTAAATTTCTATTCTTTCATTTTACTAACCTGATTTTGCAGGCATTGTTATGTGGGTTGGTGTAGGAGGATACATCTGAGATGCATAAGGTGATGATACTGCACCCACTGAAGGAACAATGCCTGGTCCGAGACAGGATTCTGGTCCTAGAAGAATATTGATTAATAAAATTAGTAATAGGTAAAAAATTGTATTAAAACTTATGTATTTTGTGCTTAATTTCATCAGTCATTATTTTTTTACTTAGATTCATATAAATCAAAGAAACTATGTTAAAAAAAGTTGAACATATTTGAAATATTAACATATTAATATATTATTATTTGAAACAGACACGCCTACTATACTCTAAAAGGTCTCTGAATAGTGTGAGAAAGTCATACTTGTTCACAGAACAATTTCAGTCAACTTCACACACCCTGTGTAAAACTAACAACCTTTGGTATGTTGCAGTATCTATAGTAGTGATTCTCAAATTTTATATAAAACTGGTAGGGGAACATTTTCCTGCCACAAGCAATAAAAAGTATAGTTTTCATGTTACTTTTAAATGCCCTTTTATTTTCTTTGAAACCACAACTGAATGTTGTCATCGACGTCGTCACCGGGTGTCTCGCGCGGCATCTGAACTAAAACTAGAATTTTTATTTATGGATAATGTAGGATTTATCCCCTCACGTATACCAACCAATTTTATATTTGTCTCATTCCAATGTTACATTGCTCGCATTCATTAGTTTGGTATTTTGGTCATTTACTGTTGTAATATGTTTCACATCTAACTTCTTTGTGTGTAAATGGAGCGACTTTGAAAGGCGATTCATTTACATGGCAATGTTTATCTCAAACAATATATTATTATGTCAATCATTTCATATAGTTTCTTTAAAAATAATTACTATTAGCCAAAACAGAGAAGATAATAGGAGTACAAATAAGTTTCCACTGTTTTGAGAGAGATGGAATGACACGAGGCTTACGTTAGAATTCGCAGATGATAACTGACTTGAAAATTGGGTTGCTCATTCAAGAACAACATAACCCTATCATATTATTAACTTCATATTTCATATAATTTTTTTATCCAAGTGTCTAAATTTGAGCCAAATAAGCGCCATTTGCGGGAACTTATAATTTACTTCTTTAATTTAAAAAAATCTGCAGCTGAGGCAAATCTATTGCTCATAGAAGCATATAATGAGGCTGCCTTGAGTGAGAGAACATGTCGTGAATGGTTTCAAAGTCAAAAGTTTAAAAATGGTGATTTAGACATAGAAGACAAAGATTGCAGTGGAAGGCCAAAAATTTATGAGAATGCAGAATTGGAGGAAGATTAGTCTCAAACATAAAAGGAATTAACACTTACTTTAGAAGTCACTCAGCAAGCAGTCTCACATCGTTTAAAACTATTAGGAATTATTCATAAACAAGGTAACTGGGTTCCATATAAACTAAAGCCAAGAGATGTTGAACGCCGATTATGTATGAGTGAAATGCTGCTAGCTAGGCACAAAAAGAAGTTTTTTTACATTGAATCGTCACTGGTGATGCAAAGTGGATACATTATGATGATCCAAAAAGAAGAAAATTATAGGGACTATCTGGCCACTCGTCAACATCTACAGCAAAACAGAATATTCATTAATGGAAAAAATTCATGCTGTGTATTTGGTGGGATCAGCTGGGTGTGTTGTATTAAGAGTTACTTAATCAAAGCAAACAATCACTGGAATTCTATACCGAACACGATTGATGAGATTAGGCCAAGCTTTGAAGGAAAAACACCCTCAATACTACTCCAGACACAACAAAATTATTCTTTACATGATAATGCTCATCCCCATGTAGCAGTTCCCGTGAAAACTATTTGAAAACACTTGATTGGGAAGTACTACCCTGTTCGTCAGATAAACCAGACATTGCACCATCCCACTATTATCTGTTCCGTCAATGGTACATATTCTGTCAAAGGAGCGGTTCACATCATATGAAGATACCAGAAATTAGGTTGATTCATGGATAGCTTCAAAGATAAGGAGTTCTTCAGACTTAGAATCCTAATGCTGCCTGAAAGATGGAAAAAGTATTTGCTAGTAATGGACAATACTTGATTAAATTAAATTACCATTCTTTCACAATAAATATTTTTTTGACAAAAAACGGCAGAAACTTATTTGTTCTCCTAATAATTAGCTCAAATACTGTATGATAGAATATATGTTCATATTCACCTAAAGCTGTTGAAGCAGAAGAGTTGAGATTTTCGGAATTTGTTGAATAGAAATATGTTGTCCCACCAACATTCTCCTGTCAAATATTTACCATAAAATATAATAAAAAGAGAATATCCAAACATATTTCCAACAAAACAATAGACCACATTGTAATTCAAGTTACAGTTCAAGTTATATAAGATAATTTAATGTAAGGTACATTTGTTATTAGAAAAATAATCACATTCATAAACTTTTGGAAAACTAGGTTCAGCCCGCCTTTCATGATTTTCAATGCTGCTTGATTCAAAATTTGAAGTATTTAAAGATTTTACATTTTGATGTTAATATACTTCAACTGCATCCACAATGATGTTTATGATTTAAATTTTTTAAAAAGGTTGAAATACTATAGAACAATATTTATATTTTTTGACTTAAGCTGAAAATAACTTTTCCTATATTTTAAAGGTTTATATATATATACACTTATAGTTTTAAATATATATAATAACACATTTTTACTTAAATTGAAAATTATGCATAAAATTAAATTACAATAATATAACAAATTTCACATTTTCCTTTATATCTATTTGTAGGGACCATTTATGAATACATGAATAACAATAAAAAATTGAGATTCAAATCAAATTTATATTATCAAACAGCACTATGGAAATGTTAACAGATTAAATTAATTTCAGTTCATTAAGGTTGTTTGAATTATGTTTAATTAACTTTTTTTAACTATCACAAAACTCTAAAATTTAACCTGATGTATGCCGAGAGTCGATGGGGGAGAATTTTGTGGTGAGTCGAACATAGCTTGGTTGTTGAAGTAACCCACTTGAAGAAAATCATTGACGATGCCCTGTTGGATCAAAAACATTTTATTACAAGACAATTTCTATAAATATATATAAACAAATAAAATTTATAATAATGAAATTAATTTTCATCAGTTTAATTATAAATAGGACAGCAAATGCATAACCATATCAAATATTGAAATTTTAACAAACTGTCAGGATTATGAAAAGATTAAATTAATATATTACTGGCTCCATAGAGTTGAAACATACAGAAAGAGTAGATAATAGGCTCACATAAATTGAAAAAAATTACATTCTAGGCAGCTGAACAGGGCTTTCAAAATTTGTTGAAGTGAAATTTTACTTGAGATATCATTTCCAAGTAGGAACCTTAGGGACTTTGAAAAAAAACTTAGGAATAGGTTCAATTTGTGATATTGTCAACAAGCATTCAAGAAATCTATCTCTTAAGAAAATACAAGTAGGAAATGAAAATTTGAAAGATAAAGCCCTTACAACTGTACGTTTAGAGTTCTGATCCATTCTTGTTCTCAACTCCGATCCTGTGAGCCTCTTTCCAATCACGCTATCATTCTCGGTTCTGATATCGATTTGGGTTTTTGTACATTATTACACAGAAATGTAAATATCATGCATATAAACCAGATAATATTCTATTCTATTAAGTCTGTCCAGCTTTATGTGTGATTGAATTACAAGCAACCAAACATCGAAATAAAATATCACATATTTAATAATATAAACTGACATCTATTCCCCAGAAGGGAAAGCAGAGACTATAGACTTCCACATAGTGCAATCTTTGCATATCTCTTTTGTCTCACTGACATCCATCAATCTTTTCATGCAAGCTCGTCGGTTACATCATCACATTTTTAATATTTTAATAATAGGATATAATACTAAAAAGATGCAGTGTAAAAACCCTATCCTTCATTTTGTTTCACCATATTTTTCTTATTTTTAACCATTATTATTATTTATATAGTTACAATCGGATTATTGACACCATGTCTGATTTTTGTTTTAGCTGTACCTTACCCTCTCACATCATATCTTTTCTTTCCTCCTATCTCTCATTCTCATCACCCACTCTAACACAATCCTTTCTCTAATCAAAGAAAACCATAAGTATGGGCGACAAATAAAATAAAACCTGGCTTTTAATTTATAGTTGTACAGATAACAAAAAAAAAAAGTAACCAATATTTCATAAGTTCTATCAGTTTTCCGGATTTCATGAAAATTGGTTAAGTTATAGATATATAGTTAAACAAACAGTAGTGTATATATATATAACAAAATAGTGTGTTCTATTAGTACATTAAAGTCCATTAAAATCAGTTTAATTATTGTTGAGCTATGCAAAACATACAAACACACAGACAAAATAAAGCCTATGTCCATTCTCTGAACTCAAACTATCTCCCAGCTAAATTTAATCTAAGTCGGTGTTACAGTTTAGTGTAAAACTTAACAGACAAACAGCCTATTTCAGATTTAGAGTGTTAGTATGAATTAAATTTCGCCATTATGCTAAAATATGGAAATTTTTCTAATGGAGAAGCATGAATGATGGAATAAAAGGATTGAAATAATAGTAATCATGAATTTTAGTAACTTTAGGTTTAGGTAGGAAATCCAAGATCTAAAGAGATGGAAGGAGGTCCATATGGAAAATAAATATTATATATTTGTGTTGACATTAGTCTTTGCAAATTTATTCCTAAAAAGAACCTATTAACAGATACTTTACTTCAGAAAAAGAATATTATTTTAAGTAATCTATTTGTCATTATAACTATGTCATCACAGTTAAACTGTTTTACAAATTTTCATGATTACCAAAGGCCATGAGTATTCAATGCCCTATTTAATACTTTGACCCTGAATAATTGTAGAAGTACTTTCACTGCTAAACTGTGAATTTTTATGCAATTTGGATGAAGAAGTCAACTTAAAGCCTGAAGGATATATTATGTGACATCATCATACTGTATTATTTTGTACAAAGTGATAGTCAAAAGATATTGAGGAGAGGTCTTGAGAGGGATATTAATAATGAATAGATTTTCATGTTGTTTTATGTTATCAATCACTAACATGAATGGGATAGAAACGGAATCTAAGATCGATCGATAGGAGTCAAGAACAGAGGCAGGGTTATGACTGAGTCCAGATTATTATTATTATCGGAATCCAGATTAGATAGGAATTTAATCAGAAAAAGATCAGAGGCACATATGAAATTGGAATAGAAATAAAACCTGATATCAAGATCTCGATTGAAAGAAAAATTGGGAGAGGAATTAGGATGGAGTTTTGATTCATTATTTGATTGATAGGATTCATGTTGTTTTAAACATCACAAAAAATACAAACTAATTTTTTAATAAAATCAACAAGACATTTAGTTTTGCCTGGTTTTTATAACAATATCATAGGTTTATAGCAATATAAAGACTTAAACATCATCTCGTTATTGGCATATTAATCTTTTATGCTTTGATCTGTTCATTGGATAGAAACATGGTGATAGGATTTTTCCCTGACCTTATATTTGCAACTTACTTAAATTCACATAGCGCATTTTTAAAATAAAAAATGTTGTGAAGTTGCATTGACTATTTTTAGGTCCATATCCAAATGGTGACAAGGGAACCCTATTACTAAGCCTCTGCAGTCCATTTGTCTCTTAGCGAGATGTATATCATGAATCTTAATAGGCACACAGTTGAATTTTTCATTGTGTATTTCTATTACCATTACCATAGCAAGTAATAAAACTGAATTAGAAAATAAAGGAGGGGTGTATACACGACAATTTTTTTTGCATTCAATAAGTGTGAATTTGCAATATGCGAAAAAGAGTCATTTTGGCTTTGCTGTATGCTTTAAATTTATCTTAATTCATTAACTATTTAAAAAATATATGTAGTGCTAAATATTCTACTATGGTATGGACCCATTTGTATGCGAGTTCGACTCACACTTGGCTGTTTTTTTTTTATATGATCTTAACCCTAGACACCTAACCTTCGTTGTATCGACGAGTGCGCCACAGAAATATCGCTATCTCTTTTTTGCGCGCGCGCCGATTCTCGCGTTCTCGCTTGCCAACTCAGTACCCGTCGAGCTCTTTCGGGAGGCGCACGCATCTGGCTGGTAAGTACTTTACTTTTCCAGATATTGCGTAAGTAGTCGTCGTTTCGACGAATAGTTAGGGTTTGTGTGATTTTTTTATAGCGTTAAAGTTAAAGTGTTTTCTTATTTTTGCAGCTTTTACGATGTCATCCAAACAACCACTGAATGATAGAGATATATCGCGGCTCTTAATAGGCGAGGAAGACGATAGTACCCAAGAAGAGCTATCAAACAGCGAGTCAGAAGATGGTTTGGAGGTGGATGATGCAAAGAGTGATAATCAAGAGGAGGCATCCGATCACGAAGGTAGATCTTCAGTTATTTTGCTAGATGAGGCCTCGGGATCACAGTCACTTTCTGTACCGTTGGAGGAGAGTTCGGAGCGCTCACGTACTTCGCGTATCTTGTCTTTTTCTCAAAACACTATTCGAATTCGAAGTCATCATGTCTGGACTATGAGCAAGGTCCAGACTTCAAGTAGAACGGGTATTATAAATATTGTACGCGTTGCCAGAGGACCAGCTTGTGCTGTAAAGAATATAGTGGATCCCCTGATCTTATTTGATAATATTCTCACTGATGAAATACAAGAACAGATTGTAAAGTGGATGAACGCGGAAATTGCGATTAAGAGGCAAACATATAACCAAATCACATCAACTCAAAATGACACGACCAAAGAGGAAATTAGTGCGCTCATTGGTGTTTTGGTATTAGCAGCAGCTCTTAAAGATAACCACTTGAGCTTGGATGAACTGTTCAACACAGAATATTCTGGTACAAGATATGTGTCATGCATGAGCAAAGAAAGATGCGATTTTTTCACGATGCCTCCGTTTTGATGACAAAACACTTCGCTTACAACGAAAAAATGATCTCTTTACACCTATCAGAGATATATGAGAATTGCTTATGGTTCAGTGCCACCAAACTATGTGCCTGGGACAAATGTAACCATTGATGAGCAGCTACTGGCGTTTCGTGGGAGATGTAAGTTCGAATGTATATTCCAAACAAACCCGCCAAGTATGGGGTCAAGTTAGAAATGATATGTGATAGCGGTACAAAATACATGATCGATAGTACCCCATACCTTGAAAAGGGACCAATACTGAGGTTTGCCTTTAGGGGAGTATTTTGTGAAGGAATTTATACGCAGTATTCATGGTACAAACCGAATGTAACCATTGATAACTGGTTCACTTCAGTACTCTTAGCGAAGCAGCTACTCAAGCAACCTTATAAATTGACGCTTGTTGGAATTTTGCGAGCTAATAAAAAGGAAATCCCAGAAGAAATGAAGAACAGTCAATCCCGAGCCGTCAATACATCAATGTTCTGTTACGATGGCCCCATTACGCTTCTTTCATATAAGCCGAAACCTTCAAAAATGGTATACTTACTGTCTTCTTGTGATGAGAACGGTTCTATCAACCACGAAACAAAGAAGCCGCATATGATTGAATTCTACAACAGCACGAAAGGCGACGTGGACACATTTGACCAAATGTGCTCAGTAATGTCTTGCAGTAGAAAAACTAACCGCTGGCTACTGCTATGATAAATATATCATGTATTAACAGCTACATAATTTACTGCCATAATACTTCTGTGCTGGGGCAGAATGTGATGTCTTGACGTGATTTTATGAAGAACCTACATATGCAGCTGGCAGAATCCTGGCTGAAAATCCGGCTCGAAGTTCGTAGTATGCCAACACATGTGAAGTTGAAGATAAAAAATCCTTAGGGATGTCGACTGATGAAGGTCAAGGTGAAGGTCAACCATCATCTAGTAATAATACTCAACCCCTAGAGGTCCCTAACAAAAAAGAAAGATATGTGGACTTGGCTCCTACAAGAAAAGGCGCATGACAAAATCTTTGTGCTCAAAATGTAACACTGCAATTTGTGGTGAACATAAAGTTGATTTCTGTTTTAGATGTGCTTAATTTTTTATTTTTTTATGTTTTCTGGAATTATATGACTGTTATTATTTAAGTTTGCCAAAGAAGAAAAGGCCATTTTTGTTAATTTTTTTAATTTTAAACATTGTAGGTTAAGTGAACTAAAAGATCTCAATAAAAATTGTCCCTAAGTAACAAAAGTACAAAATAAATATTTCTTTTTAATAAACCTATTTTTTTAATAGAATATTACTTAACCTAATTTATAAAGTGGAAACAATCGAAAACACGATTAGATACATAAAATAATACGTCTCCAAAAATTAGTCGAATCGATGAATGGTTAGGTTCAAAGGGGTATCTGGGAAAGTTAGGCATCTAGGGTTAAAATGAATAGGTCAGTCCATATTAACAATGAATATATTTATAGGTTTCATGTTGTTAAAAGTAGCTGTAAGTATATCTAGGTCAAAACATTACATAATATACTGACAGATTTGTTTATGACACATTATATAACCAATTTATATTTATCTATTTTACATCTATATTAAAAAATAAACAAATATTTCTCTTCAGTTTGTGTAAATGTTTGGAGCTTTTTTTTTTATATTTTTGATAATAATCTATATATAAACAGTTCAGTATCTTTTTCTCCTCTGTTCATCAATCAATTTTCTTTTTTAGTTAGTAGATATTGACAAACTCTTCAATAAAAAATTTTTGGAAACAACTTTTTATTTAATTTACCTTTGACATAGTGTCCAGGCCTTTACTTAGAGATCTCTATTTATCATACTTCACACTCTTTATATCTACGTGTATAGTCCAAATATACAATGAATAAAGTATAAGAGCAAAAAAAATGTAAAATATATGCAAATCCATATATTTTCCCCAAATGTTCAATAATAATTATAGTCAACTTCGATTATAATTAATTTGCTAATAATTTTCGAAGTTAAGAAGGAACAGCATTTTTTTCATGATTTTGAATTATTTTCATATTTTCAAGACAACTATATTTCAAACTCATTCACATAAAATTCTAAAGACATGACAAACTATGATAATATGTTAAATGTGTTAAAAAATGAGACATCTTATTGACTTGCATTGAATAGGTTGTAAATTTAAAAGAACATAGCTGATTCTTTAAGAAACAAGACAAGAACAAAAACTGTATATTTTGAACAAAATATTTAAATAAATACATATGTATTTTGTTCAAAATACACAGTATAACAACAAACCAAGATGAACTGTGGCATTGGATACTTTTTAATACAGCATATATGAATATTTGTAAATTGTATTTATACATCATGTATTTAATTCAGCTGTATAATCATAAACACGTCGATACCGTGTTTTGTTGAAAATAAGAAATATTTTATCACTGGTACAAGCAGTCATACTTCAGCATCACTAAATTGTCCCGAGGACAATATATAGTCTAGAACATAACCCTCCAGAATTATTATTGTAAAAAAATGTATTAGGTGTATTCAAATACAATCAAAAGTTAAATACATTCATTTGCCTAATTATTGTTAAGATTTCTCACTGGCCAAATCGATCTAAACCCTAAAAAAGTAGACATAATATATAGAATCATAAGCACAGCCACACTAAAAATAAATAAACATCCTTTCATAAAATAAACTGTATCAATAATAAAAATCCTTGCACAAAATGTATCAATGATGAAAAATGACAAAGGAAAGAAATTTGTAGAGGGAAATTCTAAACTGTCCTTTAGTATCTGATTAACAAAATATTTACAATAGATAATAATGTCATAAAACCAATGAATTACGATTTGTAAACTGAAACAGTTAGTCAAACAGGTAATCAAAACAATCGAGCATATAATAACAAACAAGAATGTTCATGCCAAAGTTTTCTTTCCTTTATCATGATAACTACGTAAATTATGAAAGAAAAATATTTAGTATTAGATAATATTAATGGATTTTGATTTAAGACCTAGGTATAATATTATACTGCATACATTAATTTGACTACGACCCAGCACATATTGATTATAAATCAAAGAATGATTTTATTTATTTTTTACAACTCGTTTCAATAACCAAAAATATATCAGTTCGCATTTGTAGGAACAAATTCCATAAACATAAATAGATAAGTCTATTAATTTTAACTGAAATTTTAATATGCACATAAAAATCTATAAGTATTTTTTTTTTTTTGTAAAATAATGGTCTCAAAGAAATAATATAATTTTATAATAACATAAAACATTTGGATTGTACAAAATATGGAATTTATTACTAGTTCTACTTTTTTATGCATCACATTGAAAATAGCCCTGTGCATTTACAATAGTTTTCCAAAGCAAATGTTGTTGATATTATTAAAGAATGTGTTGGTTGGGATGTTTTAAATACCTTAGCTTATAAGGTTTAACCTGATTATATGATAAAAACGTTTATTAAAATTATAGGAGAATATGAATGTTTCGAATGAATGATTTATTTGTCACATGTCCTTTGTATGTGTATCCTCAAATAAAACATAAATGTGAGTTATAGGCAATAACCAAAAAGAATAATTTTATTCTGAAGATATATGAATATGAATGTAGGCAAGATTTAATAAATGGGTCATCCCCATTGTTTAGCTATGCCTAATTTAATTCTGTTTTCTGTAGTTATACACCTTACTCGAAGGCGAGAATGGCAGAACAAACACAAAAATAGACTCAATACTGGACAATTGCAATCCCCAAATTATATGTGAGGTGTTCTGGTACGAAGGATGTAGGAATAATTATGTTAAAGAATTGTGTTTTAAAAAATATAATGATTGATAAGTTTGAGTTAGAAGGGTTGGCAAAGCATGTACACCAAAAACATTTAAGGAAAATCTGTGAAAACTAAAAAAAATCTGCAAAAGAACAGATATGCAAGGATCATATCAAATGGGAGGTTTGTTTGCCTTCTTGGGAAATATTCATGAACTCATAATATATAAAATGTAATGCAGATGTAATCTAACCTATTCCAATGAAAGGCATTTAAAACACTTTTATGAACTGTTTAAATTTAAATGAAATCATTTTATTACTTAAAAACAGAAATAGCTATTTCCAATATGGTGGAAAGAAAAATTTTCAACACTGGCTGTGCACAAAAAATACGATTTCCACCTTCTTCATTGGTGTCTCCAGTGGAGGTGCTTCCAATGTCATTTTTGCAAAACTTTGATTCAAATTGATTTAAAGACTGAAACTTAGTTACATACAAAAAATATTACCATGTGTTGCTAACTTCGACTCTTGAGGAGGAAGCATACTTGGGGTACTATACTGCATAAATAATGACGGATCCATTGTGCGTAGAAAACAATTTAATTGGCTGTAAATAAAGAAAAATAAAAATAATAAGTACTGTATGTAACTCAAGAATTCATATAAGAAACAGCGAAAAGTGGTTACCTGAAAATATTAACTCTACCAGGTCATATCTACAGTGTCCGTATTGTTATCATAGGAATCACTGTAGACCGCTTTGTGACATGACTCGAACTTCCAAGAAAATAGAATAAAACTTGTATGGCATAAAATGCCCAGTTAACCATATAGCGAATATCGGGGACGCTCACATAATACAATCATTACAGTTCATATACAATGAGAAATGTTTGTTTGCAAAGAAATAAAGTAATGTGAAAATTTTTAATGTTTAACTTTGACTCTGCGTAAGAAAATAATAGGAGACACGAAGACAATTTTCCCACAAAACTAACATTACATTTACATATTTTTACCACCAGAGAACAACGCAAAAGGTAGACAAGCAGTACTTTGGCATGCAAGTCGTATTTATAGCTTCAGTAGACTTAAACAAATTACAATGAACCGTATTTCCATTATTTTGTCAAAAATCTGTACGATTTTTATTTTGTCGTATTATATCAAGCCACAGAGATACTTTGTCTTCACTTGATTCTTTGCATAGAGTTTTAATATTTTTAATAAGCAAAGATAATACAGTCTTAAGATTATTCTATAAAATTATGGTTTTAAAATTCAAAAGAATCGTATACAAAATTTACAATCAGCCATGCATCACAATAGTTGAGTTTAAAGGGCAAAAATCATGTGATTGTCATTTTAAGAAATAGTACAACTACTATTAGGAGGAAGAAAAGAATAATTTAACTTCTTATGAATTTCTTCATAAATTGATGTTTATTATTTAATTTACTTAAACTGAAATAATAAACATCAATTGATGGTACTTTGTTCCTAAATGTTCGTTAAACATTTGTTTTTATTCAATTATTGTTCGTTTTTAAAAAAGGAAATGTCATTTCTTAAGTTAAGGCATTTTTATTTCTTTTTTTAATTCGATTTTATATTATTATTTGATAGCAATATTTTTTATTATTTGTAAGTTCATTAAAAGTGTTTGATAGTTTGTCTTTATATTTTATTTAAAATTTTAGAATACACTTATATTTTAATTACTAATGTGCTAGTTGTTTTATCATTACGTAATATGCTACTAGGCTCGCGCTATAGCAATGTGTATGTAATAGCATATTTGGTAGTTTATTATACTTTGGAGCGTTTTTCATGATAATTATATCCACCCTTGATTATACATTCCAGAACACCGTGAGTTTTTGAATGAAAATTGGAATTTGAACGTCTATAGAAGTAATTTAGGCAATCGATCGAAAAATAACTTAGCAATGTGGAATGCTTTTTCTTCGTGTGCATAGAGAGCAAAGTAAATCTCAAAATACTGTCATTTCATCAGTAAACGTGCGTGCCGAGTTATCGATTATGGTTTAAACGCAGTAAATCCATTTTTATCCTTGTCCTTATTATTTTCTTGGCAGATGTTTTTTACATTTTTGACATACTAATTGTTTTCGATTTTCTAACTTGCTGTTTATTATACTTTCCCTAACATCTCAATCTTCTTGCATAGTTTTTATTTTGTTTCAAGCACTTTGATTAATTTCTCATGTTTCAGCAGAAAGTACTGAAAATATTAAATTTATTTTAATATCCAATAAATTTTGTGCTGCATCAAGATAATTTTAATGTCCTGGTTTTTTTAAATATTCATATACTCAATGGTTCTAAATCTGGTGTTTTAAACGGATGTGAAAAGCAGCTGCTTTTCTCTATTTCTATCGACACAGTGTATCACTACAACTATATACATTGCTGAATGTCTGTTAGCCAATTATAATTTTTGCAAGTAATAATTGTACAATTTCTTAAAAAAATTATTGAAACTCGATTATTACATATCGACCTACTTCTTCATTCTAACGTCGTAATTTTTGTTCATACATCTAAATGTCGATGTGTACTCAAACTTATGGACCAATAAAATATTAAAAATAAAATGAATAGGCTCTATGCTATAAATTACCATGTAATATAATTATCGAATTATAAAATTTTACCATTTTAGTGTGATAATGTATTATCACGAAATATGTCTTTATTATTTTATAGCATAAATAGGTAGCAACTCATTCGATTTAAAGTTAAAAATACAGCTAAAAGTTGAAACGATAATGGAAAAGTATTTTTTTATTTTATAAATATAGTAAATATTTCATTATTAAAAATTTCTTGGAAAATTAATAAATAATTATCATAGACTAGTGCATGTATTTTGGAATATTCATTAATTTATTGAACATTTTATATGCATTTAAATTAAAAGAGAAAAAATTTCTATGAAATAAAATAATATATTAAATAAAAAATGTATAACAATTCTATTTTCAGTATTTGATTTAA
>BGZK01003077.1:0-32827 GCA_005406025.1 Eumeta japonica | reverse complement strand
GCCTATTTACCTGTAAAATAAAACACCTAATCACATGCACTTGGTGATTCTGCTGACAAGGGGGAGAAATCAACAGAAGGCTTGATATTCTGCCACATAATCATTATTGTGTAGATTGCTGAGCGAACAAGTCATTGTTGTTATTCTATTCCTTATTCAAAAATGTTTACTATTTTAAAAATTTTAAATCTAAATGTTTATTATTTTTTGTTAAAAAAAACAACTTTAGAAATTGCTTGCATATTATTGACGTAACAATATTAAAATGCTTTATCTCCTCTTAAATGCGCTGTTGCAAAATCAGTGAATAAAAATGTATGAAAAAATATTCCATGATTTTGAAAAAAAAACAAATTCCAAATTAAAAAAATATATTTATGAGATTAACAAAACTGTGATTAGTAACAATCAATATCTCATGAAGCAAAAAAATAACAACTTTGCTGGTGGTCAGATCAACCTCATCGTCATTGAGAGTCTCAGTTCTTATCACGTTTTTTTGCTTGAAGGTTTTGTGACAAAATATAAATCAATTTAATGACAATAAAACAAGAGAGAATAAATAAACAAAAGCACTCAATAAATAGTTTTTATTATAAATTAATGGTTGCATTAGCGAATTTTTTTATGGATATTTGATATTTAAATTTTAATAAACAAATAATAGCTTTTTTTGAATAATGTCTTTAAATATACAATAAAATCGAGTTAAGTTGTAAATCATAAATTTTGTTTAACATTTTCATCAACTTGTTGTCAATTTTGACATTTTAAATTTCTAAGTGAAAATATGCACAGAAAACTTTATGCGGTTTGTCAAATAAATTTATTATTAATTATTAATTTAAATTGTGATACATAGTCGCTCACGTAGATGAAGTTTTTAATTTTATTAATTTTAAAACTTCTAAGTGATGTAAATGTACGTTTATCTAATTAATTTTTCTTATAAATTTTGTATTTTTTTCTAAAAAGCACTTTGAGAAATGCTGTCATTTATATTTTCCCAATTAAGCACCCCAATAACCGAGTGGGAAGAATACCAAACTAGCAGTCAAGAAATTGTAAAGTTCATTTCCCGCCTTAGACTTTAGGTGTTTCTGCGGACAAGCAAAAAAGCTTCACAATTTTATGTTTATTTTCGAAAAAAAAAATAAAGTCTGGTGAGAAATAAAGTTTTCTATGCTTCTAAAAATTAAGCGAAGATTACACATTTCCACATATGTATACCCATGCATATAAATTTACATAATGTATAGACTGATATTGACTCTAATATAATACGATATAAGAACGTCGGCAGAACTGTCAAGGAATATATTTGTCTCTATCTAGAATGAGCAATACATATGTACATATTTCTTCGAATTTCAAGTTGGCAGCCGTGAAGCAAACATCTTGTTTACGTTTTTGACAGCTCATATCATGATATGGTTTTCTAATATAATAATAATAATAGCGATTTGAAGGTCACATATATGTATAATTCCCTGTGCTATGAAATTTGGCGTAAGCTGTAGACAGAAAAGAATTTGGTAGCACCTTCCCTTGTTAAATATTTTTCTTATCCCTATTATATATTCCCTTTAAGCTGCCAGGACGCATTTTTATAACCAATTCTTCCTAAAAACTCAATAGCCATCTGGCAGCCTAAAAGAATACAAATAACACCAAACTGCTTTTCTGGAGCCGTCTCGGCGAAGTGATTTTACTTTAAAGAGCCTACGTTATCTCGGAATCATACTCTTAGTAGAGAAGGCTTACATTTATCATAGGATAGCAGATTGGTGGTCAAGAATGACTATTGAGGAAGAAGGTCGGCCTGGCAACAGTCTGCTTTGTGATATTTTCAGAATGTAAAAGATGCTTCAAGGCTTGATATGTTTCTGTTGACTTCAAACTCTCATTGGATCATAGCACTGCAGCATGGAGCCAGACCTGAGGTCCTTAGCAAGGTGTTTATGTGTTTTCCTAGTTTTATGTATGTATAATGGAAGGTTCCTACCCAGGTAGTAACGAGAATGCTTAAACTCGGCGTTGTGGCATGTTTTAGCATATTCGAGGATTTGATCCACACTCAAGTTAAGCCGTCACCAATGAAAATTCCATTAGTTCAAATATGTGAGGATTTCTGTCTACCATGGGAATTTTCTTTGATGTCAATGATACTGAGTTAATTAATCTTCAATTTTCCTTTCAGATGTATTCGAAGGACTGCTCAGCAATCAGATTTGATTCTAAGCCCATCGAATTGCTTCGACAATTTTACCATTTCATTAAATAAAAAGTAACGAATTCAGGGTGAATAACGTCAATGAGGAAAAACAATATTCGTTAGATCAGAAAATCTATTGTAAATAACTCTTATCACAAAGTCGAACAGAGGTGAAAAGCAGACAAAAACATACCTAGTTCTGTGCATTTCATTCATACACTGATTTTGGTGTTTGCTCGTCAATTTGGAAACAAAACGCTTCGTAGCGCAAAGCAAATGTGTGCAAAAAGCAAAAATTTAATCACATTTCACCCACACACTGACTTTGAACTTTTTTTTTCTTTTTCATGAAATATAAAAAGCTGATTTCAGATTTTATGAAACGTCACTATTTTCACCTCTTTATGACTATCATAAAAATATATGCTATATACGACACATATAGCATTAAACACAGCACACTACACGAACATCGAACATTTTGGCTACAAATGTAGCCAGCTAAAGTCAGCGACATAATTATTTTGGAAGCGGCAGCTACCATCATCAAAATCACTTAAAATACACTTTTCGAAGTTTGTTTATCGAAATCATATCTTTATTCATACAAATATTGCTTAATTATCAAACACATTGGATACAGCAGCGAACCAAGACCTAATTTGAACCAAAAATAATGACCAGTGTTGCCATATATGTTCAATGAGAAAGAAAATCTGCTAAATCAAAACAAAGAAACGTGATGAAATCCCGTTTTAAATATGGCAACTGGTATTTGCAAAACCAAAAAAAGTACATTTGAAGGCTTATTAGCTATGGTACACCCATTAGCTTCGAAATAAAGCATTAAACACATTCGACACAGCAGGCTACTCGAACACCACATTCATATGGTAACAATTATTTTGACGACAGTATGGCAACACGACTACACGAACACCGTTATAGCTGTCGTCAACTTAGATCCAATTCTAATTTTTTGGCGACAACACAGATCAGTGATTATATTTTAATAAAAAAAAGTGAATAATTGATTGTTTTAAAGCAATACTTTTTTTTGAATAAAATTTACATGTGAATAGCATGTGCGATTTTGTGAAGAAAATAATAAAAAGGTAATTTTAGTGTATTTTTGACAATGCAATTGCCGCTACCAAACTAATTAAGTAGCTGACTTTTTGGCTATAAATGTAGTTGTCTACATTTGTGTTTGGTGTTCGCGTAGTCTACTGTGTTGAATGTGTTTCATACTATATGCAATTAACGGTATCACTCAGAAGACAAACAAACCAAAGCATAACCAAACGCAATTTTATGATTGGCAGACAAATTAATACATTAATTACTCAAATAATGAACAAATTTAGCAAATACATATACACAAATTAATGGCAACGACGATAAACTCTCAGCACAAAATTAAATATGTGGAGTCAAGAAATTACAGAAATGAGATGGCTGTTACTCATAGAAGATTCAACATCATCAAATTCAAATTATCTTTTAGTTCAACTGTGATAAATTTTTATAGTTCACACGGTTTAAAATGGCATAATTTTAAATTTCTTATAATAGATAATCTGGAAGAATGGCAGAAGAATTGTGGAAAATATTATCAGCTGCACTGAAGAACAATCTTCTTAATATTCCAGCTAAAAATAAAATAATGATAAAATTAAAGTATTTTGTATTTTCATACGTCAACATTAAATTTAACAAATGTTTAATAATAAGAGGATTAAAGTAATGGTGACGGCGTAAAAGATTTAAGCAATATTGCCTAATAATAAACAGATTTTAAGAATTTTATAAAACTGTTTTATTTAATTTGTGATTTCTTTAAATTTACAAAAAGAAAAAAATAAGTAGGTATGTAATAAAAATATCAACATTGGTGTGTTTAAAACTTTTAGTAAATTTTCATGAACAATATTCTTGCGGAACATTTTATAACTCCTTAAATTCCTGTTTTAACCGCTTAAATCCCTCATTTCATGGGGTTTTCTTTTTAAAAGAATGTCAAAAAGACCTTTACATTAAAGACCGAGAGGGTTAAGATGATCTACAAAAATATTCTACGTAATATTTTACATAAATTTGCTGAAGATGGTTATCACCTAAAATGTAAGCATTACATCGTTTCTAAGAATGTGCCAGAGCTGGTAAATTTAACCGACCCCTCAACTGAAATTAAGACATAAACTTTCAAAATGCCGTCATACATGATTTGTTTTTCTTTATCGAAATTTCTAGGTCGAACTATGTACATATTTTTTTCTTCTTGTTTTACACTATAATTGTTAAAACAAAATATGTATGTGATTACATAATATTACGTATACGCAACTCAATTTTTGCCCGATATCTTTAATCTGTTGTAACTTGTTTTCTTGCTAATAAACAAATGACATTTTCCAAATACGAGTTCAATTTAGATTTTGTACACATTAATTTAAAATTCAGGATAATACTTCATTAAAACTTCTTACTTAGAATAGATGGATGGAATTTTTGTAATAGCATTAAATTTTCATTGGCATTTATTGGAATTAATGTTAATGAAAAATATAAATAAATGCAATAATCAATAGTTATAATTGATTAAAAAAAAAAGAATTACTTTCAATACCAAAATAATACATAATTTATTTTGCCTCAAAGTACTGTGAGAACACCTATAGTCGTTAACAAATATCCAACTTTACTAATATTCTGGATCACCTGTTAGAAGCTATTTATTTTCAGTTGAATTAGTCTTGTTTAAAAGTTCATTCAATATTGTTGAAGATAAATAGTTTAATAATACCAAACCCGGCATGAATTTGTGTATAATGAGAGTTGCATAAATCAAGCTATATGTAATTTAATTAAATACATATGTATAATTAACTTGCTAGTTTAGAAAAGTTCTTTAAAAAACACTCAATTGTTTGAGCATTTTCTGTACAAATATTCTCAGCTCATCTCTTCTCTGTGAACAAAACACTGAGAATCTTACATTCAGCGATATCAATTTAGCGTTTTAACTGTGCCGAATGCGCTTTTTTTCGTTTTAACGCGTTAAGAAAAACGCGCAGAATTGGCGCGTTTTGATCTTTAAAGTCACGTAAATAAAAACGCTTCAGTTTAATACAGTCAATTCTTTAATTCACATTAAATATGGCCTAAGAACCAAAAACTTTTGTGAAAATTATGATATACCATTAGATGTGTGTGCGAAAATAAATTCAAATGATACCTATAACAGATCGAAATATCACATACAATCGATTTTGCGGCCAGAAGATGAGCCAGATGGTTTAATTGATTTTTTTCTTTGTTGAAAATATTCAACGAGTTGAGTTTTAATATGAGGCTTTAGGTCAGTTTTAATATAAATTATGTATTATATGCCAATATTTCGCTCTCCTTCGGATAGCTTCTTCTTCTTCTTTTGAAACAAAAAATTTTGTAAACATAATTTATAAAACATTATTTTCTGCCCTGAAGATGCTATCCGAAGGAGAGCGAAATATTGGCATATAACGCATAATTTATATTAAAACTGACCTAAGGCTTCATATTAAAACTCAACTCATTTAATAAAGAAGGGTCGAACAAATCAAATATCAAACGGAAAATAATCAACCTTAACTCTATTTATTTTTTTTTTTTTTTTACATTAAAAAGTTTCTTGTCATTTTAATACTTTATTTAATAATTTTGAAAGTTTAATTTTAAAGAAACATTAAAACACCTGAATTTACATTGAAATACAATTTTGAGTTTTCGTTTTGTTATGCCACGTTTTATGTACATATGTTTAAATTTTTTTAATAGTTTTACATATGTAAATACTCATGTGAATATATACATTTTGTGCCTGAATTAGACTGAAAAACAAATATGTGGATGGTTATTTATGTGTTTTATTTTAATAAATATTAAATTTTTATAATATATTCATCGTTTATTTAAATTAAGAGCATTTTAAATAGCGCGTTTTGGGCATAAACATTTGTAAATGTTTTCATATAGCTCGTTTCGAGAAGTAGTATAGCGCGTTTTGATTATAAAAAGCTGACAACGCTGCTCACAATATCTATTGATAGCCAGCGCAGTCAACTTAGTGCTTTTCGCAATGATTTTAGTGCTTATGAAAATTTTATACGAATTTTGTTAGTGTTTTGCTGTATTTTTGTTTAATGTTTAATGCTCGCTTTGGTGTGTCTATGGGTCACATATCTAAAGAAACTCACAACAACAAACAGCCGACAAAATTTAAGCTATCAGTAAGTTGTACAAAGCCCTAAGTTACTTATATTTGCCTTCCGTAGAGCCATTATTACAAATTACTGATAGCTATCAATAGGAATTTGTCAGCCATATATCTCCGTGATATTTAATGATTTGAAGACTTAAACTTGTTTGCAGTGAAGATCTGTATGTTTATTCAGAATCACATATCATAGCATATGTGATAAATTATGAAATCTTAATGAAATGTACGGCCAACAAAATCTAATTGACTGTTATCAGTAAGTTATAATAATGACACTTATTTGTATGGATTTTAGTTAAACTCCCTCATTATTATTAATAAATATTATTACCATGCTGTTTTATATGAAACCAAAATTAAAAATGTGTTTTCACTGAATTTTAAATTAAAAAATTTTTTTTATTCAGGAAATATGCGTTTTTATCTAGATTTTGATGCGTTTTGAATTTTAAGAATTGACACAATAAAATGTACAATTCAACACATTACGCTATACAGGGGTTAAACACATTTTCTAAGCTCATTTCTTTCTCTTGTAGGTATTCTTATTCTCAAACAATAATTATTTGCGATCACCGGTTTTATAAAATTGTGGTTGTTTCTCTTGCCAGTCAGCATTATATGATTTATATTTAGTTGTTATTTTGTCGACATTTAAATTGGTCGTAGTTTATTTTTTCCTCGTGAAAATTAAGCCATACCAAAACTACACGCGTTCATTCTACATACATTACATGTGTTTGAGAAGAGATACGAATACAGAAGTGAAACACAGGCGGAAACGTTGCGTTGGAAATTTTTAAATTGTTAATTTGATTTAACATAAGCGCGACAAATGTCTTTCTAAAAATAACGCAAATAAAAAAACTGGAAAATAAGAAAATTTCAACGATAAGATAATTCTTCTAAAGCCCTATTGAGTGAAACACATTTTTGATAGAATATCTAAGTACTAAAAGAATGCCGCTGACGAAAAAGCACAAATTGTATGTTGAGTGAATTATTTTATCTGATAAATACACAGGTCTCTCTCTCTCTCTCTCTTATAACACTTTGCTATTGAATTTTGTTGTGGAAACACTTAGAGAAATGTACCTATAACAATAAAATTAATGATAACTACATTCTTGCAATATCAAAATTTGCTTAAAAAGTTTTTTGATAAACTTTTTAAATAGGGCAAATACATAAGTTTTTATAGTAAAACTAAAAAAAAAGTGCTGTATATTCAAAAGTTCTGATAATAAAAATTGAATTATTTTGTGTTACTGCTATAAAGATATAAAGACTTACAATAATAACTTATTTTATCAAACAAGTAATGGTTTGCACAGAAAAAAAGTATATATTTACACATACATTAAAAAAATATGACCACATTTCGTAAATAATTTTTTCACTTTATGGCTAAATTCAGCAACGATACCTCACCAAATTTAAAAATAATAATATCTTAAGCGATAGAAAATATAGTTAAAGCAAAAAATATTAACTAAAAAATTGGCGGCCAAGAATATTTTTGGGAAAGAAAGTTTTATATATACTTCAGCATTTTTTTTCTCCTTTGACGATATCCCTTGTTTTGTTTATAGATATATGTACATATATAGTTCCTCATTTTCAGTTTCAGATACATGAATTAGTGTTCTAGCAAATTCATCCAGCGATTTTTTAGGCCGGAAATATATATTTGTTTACAAAAATATTTGGATTGTGTTTGGATTTAAAATTCAATTTTAATTGAATTTCCCAACTTGCAATTTTTTTTATTTAAATTAACATAGGTACAATGATTTTAAGTAATTGTGTCTCGAAAAGTATATACAGATCCTTATGGAGAAAAACTAGTATATTGTATAGGAAACTTTTGTTAAATAAATTCATTAATATATTAATCAAACCAATTAAATTTGCAGTCCATGGCAAATAAATTGCAACATAATAATTATATATAATAACTAGTCAGTAAAATAAATGCGTAGGTTACTGTAGATATTTATTCTTTCGTTTTATTTACTGTCTTAATACTTCAGTTAAATTTGTGATTAAAGTTACTAAATTTAATAAGAAATTAAATACTAATTTAATGAAGGTCAAATGAAAAGATACACTAAATCAAAGTATTGGTCCATTGGGTAAAAGTATAATTTCATTAAATTCAATGAAGGATTTCATTGAATCAATGCATTAATTCATTGGCATGTGCTACGAGATCAAGGAACAGGTTTATTGAAACCATGCATAAGTCACGTCAATAAACTTGCCTTGAAATTAAAACCTGTAAAAATTTTAGTGAACTGCATTCATTGGCATTAATGTACCAGTGTCTAGGTCAAAATTAATTAATAAATTCATTGAAACAATGAACATTTTCATAGTTTTATGCACTTTTTAGTTCAGTGTAAAGTGGTCAAATTACAGAAACATCTGTATATAGACGCGGTTATATAGATAGCTTTTCGTATTATGTATAAAACACATATGACACAGCAAGCTACTCGAACACCCACCACAAATGCAGCCAGCCGTAAAGTCAGTTGACAAACAAACAAACATGTACATTTGTTGCAACATTCATTTATTTAACATATTTTATTATATTAAAATCGCTAACCTGTTTTATTTCAACGAAAATAGAATTAGATATAATCTGACGATGTGTTGCCAATGCAGCTACTACGAATTCACCAAAGTGACAGTCACAGAGTATAAACAGAGATGTTAAAAGTGATTGATGAAAATGCTGAAATCAGCTGACAGAAAGTTCAGAATACCTAAATGAAAACTAAGAAAAACACGTTTTTTGTTGTGAGAAGTGGTTGAAAATTTAATTGTTAATTATGTAATTTATGAATTTATAACTGAGATTGTGATAAGTTAATCAACAATCTGATAAATATTATGAAATGAACCGTAATGCAGTTATTTATATTTTTTTATTATTCTATTATTACGAATAGCCAGAGCAAAACATGAAGGTTAGTGCTAAAAAGAATCAGAATGAATTTTCTGCCATTTCATCTCCGTTTATACTCTGTGGTAACTGTTACCATACGAACGCATGTATTTTAATTTTGACAAGAATTAGTCGGTAGCCGGCTGTATCGAATGTGTTTATTTGTAAATTAAATGATACCAACATATTTTATGTTAATTAAATTACAACAATAATTTAAGACAACCAAACTTAATTCGTAATACGACCATCTAAAGCACGTGGTTTACAAAAAGCCTTTATTAAAATGGAAAAATTTAAACTTTGACTTGCACAATCGATTAATAATTGACAGTATGTAATGATAATCCTTTTGTATAACCTTATTTTCTGTTAGTAAAACACCGATAATTAATTGGTCGATTATAAAAAAAATATAACATGAACATTGATTTTTGAACTCCTTATTGGAAATACAGGCAAAACATTTACATTTACGGTCTTATTTATAAAACTTGTTATATATTTGTTAAACTCTTATTAGGCAAATTTCTAGAAAATATGCGATATTTGACACATATGCGTTTAATAAACGATAAAAAATAAATTATTTTATGAATTTCGTTGAGGATAAATTTGTAAAACAATTTTCTCAGTGTTTATTATGTATCTTTTTCTCTCTGTCTTTCTCTCCTAATCTAAGAATTCAGTATTTTCTTCGTTTTGAATAAAAGAAATAACCACATGTTGCTGTGTGACCTTGTTGTAATTTAACTGCATTCATTTTTTTCCTATCTTCCATTCTCTCTTCTTCCACTCAATTAATTCAAACATGCAAATGTACATACAACATATACATATATTTATGTATGTACAAATACATTTGTTTTTTTTATTTTAATTTTATTTTGTTTTTTTTGCATAACAAGCATTTTCTTTGAACTTTCAGGGACACTCGTGTTTAAACGTGCCAGCACTGATAAATTACGTAGTCTTCCTCAAATACGCAACATACGAAAAATTGGTGAACGTTTTATGACTAGTGAAGATTTCGTAAGGAAATTTTTGGGTTTTATTCACAGACGCCGCATTTAATGATGTAAGTACATATGACAACAAATTGTATTTAAGACAAATGCGCCAACAAATACTGCTGATATAGTAATAAAATTGCATTGGCAAAATAAGAATGATAGTGGCACAGTGTGAAGAGGTCAGCCAAAAATTAAAAAATTAAAAATTAATTAATGCCGTGAACATAAAATTTTTTTTATAGGCATGTTTATAAAAATTTAAATGGATTTGAAATTTGTGTTAAGTCAAATATTTCATAAAAAATTTTTCTAAAATTATATCCCTAGTTTTGTATTTTTTTTGATTTATATATCAGGAATCCAATTTGTAAGTAGGTATTAATAATTTTTTTTAATAGAATGGTACTTTAAAATGTACAAAATATCACAAAAGGTCTTAATTTAATAATATCTGTGGGTAAAAAAAGTATACCCACTTTGACCCAAACACGCTTTTTTTTGTGCCCATTGTCAATCATCTCAGCGGTACGCAACAAATGATCAATAAGTCCTCAACCAAAATAAAAAGCGTTAAAATTATCCACAGATTTTAATAAATATTTGCTTGTTTTATTTATAATACATGCAGCTTTATGAATAAATACATAAAATTGCAAAAAAAAAAAAATTTGCAAATTCATATTTTATAAAACAAAATTTTAATATTAAAAAAAAAATTTTTTTTAACTTTGTTAATAATCCAAAACTATTAATTATATCAAAATGATATGAGTATAGCTTAAAGCTAACATAATTTAAAATTGTTTGATGTGTTATGTAATATAATCGGTCTCATCGTTTTTAATTTATGATCGAAGGTTTAGATCGACCTTTGTGAAAATCTCGTGTTTTGAAAAAAGTTCTAAAAAACATACTCAAAGAATTTAAAAAGTTTTATGATTTATGTATTTGTTGCATAGTGTAATTGAACTTACTACGAAATTTTTCAATTAATTACCTTTAGAAAGTTTAATCGAATAAAAAATAATTTCATTTAATTATTTTAAGCAAATTTATACAAAAAAAGTTTTCTTTTCATTTCAAAGATTTCAATTATTATTTCTGAAATTCTTGAAATTTCCTTATTAATTTAGGACTGTTAAATATTTCGTGAACTTCTCAGTTGTCTTTCTTTTATGTGCAACGTAGAATAATAACTGCTGCGCTGTGAATTAAAAATCTTAAAAATTGTCAAATTACCAAAATATAAAAAACACACATTTTAACACACCCACAATCTACTTACTGATGCAGGATCAATTTTTATTTTATTATATGTTAGTGTTAGAAAGAGACAAAATTTTCTTCGTTTCTGTTTTTACTCTGTGGTAATACATACACTAACAGAAAAATGACGATCCAAATTTAAGAACAAAATTCTTGATTATAGGTTGCAGATGTGATGGAAATTAATTTTGAAACAATTCTACAGCCATGAAACGATTCTAAAAATTCTGCCTTTGATTAGAAAAGGTTTAGGACAGATGGTTTTGTAAAACAACTTTGAAAGTCGGATTGAGATTTTGTCCGGAAGTCCGATTTCTACTACTTTTCGAACTTGTTTCAGACACGTCAACTTTTGTTGCTTTCATGTTCACAAAGAAACCTTATTCATTAACTTCGTTTATTTATGTTAGCAAATATCCATTTGCGACTAACTTCATATGCATAACTTCTGAACAAGTTGCTCAGTATTGAATACAACTCTTCTTTCACCTCCCTCTCTACAAACTCAAAAGATGTTAAAAAAAAAGTTGACGTGTGTGAACCAAGACCTAATTTGAACCAAAAATAATGACCAGTGTTGTCATATATGTTCAATGTGAAAAGAAAATCTGCTAAATCGCAAAACAAAGAAACGTGATGAAATCCCGTTTTAAATATGGCAACTGGTATTTGCAAAAACAAGAAAAGTAAATTTGAAGGCTTATTAGCTATGGTACACCCATTAGCTTCGAAATAAAGCATTAAACACATTCGACACAGCAGGCTACTCGAACACCACATTCATATGGTAACAATTATTTTGACAACAGCATAGCAACACGACTACACGAACAGCGTTGTAGCTGTAGTCAAGTTAGATCTAATTCTATTTTTTTTTAGTGACAATACAAATCAGTGATTTTATTTTAATAAAAAAAAGTGAATAATTGATTGTTTTAAAGAAATACTTTTGTGCATAAAGTATGATTATGTGAAGAAAATAATAAAAAAGGTAATTTTAGCGTATTTTTGATAGTACAGTTGCCACTTGCAAAATAATTAAGTAGCTGACTTTTTGGCTACAAATATAGCTGGCTACATTTGTGTTTGGTGTTCGTGTAGTCTGCTGTATCGATTGTGTTTAATTCCTTAGGCTTCATCTAAAGATTCAATTGTTGTTCAGTAAATGCTTAACAATCAGAACTTTGATTTATTTTCTGTCTATATTTAACTTGTATTAATCACTTTCATTTTGGGCATTTTAAGTTTCTTGTCGTCTTTAAAACCATTAACCACTATAATTAATCACAAAAACTTTATTAATTAAAAGAAAATAAAAATTTTTGTCGGGCTTAAGTTCTGTTCTAAATTATTAATTTTGATTAATATTTTTAAATAATACAAAAGCTAAATTTTAACCTTATCTGGTGTCTATTCAGCTATGTCATATACGCCACGATAATCCTCAGCATTCTGTGGGATTTTCTGTAACTCACTAAAGCAAAACCTTCATTACTAAAAATCTAAATTTAATTCGATAACTTGAATGGCTTAACTTAGCAGAATATTGAAACTGAATTCGGCGTAATTTTAGCTTTATATTACATTGCTAAAAATTTTTTAGTTTTGAGATTGCCATTCCATGATTATCATACGTTGGTATAATTTTTGTTCATGGTCCTTCGAATCAAAGATTCCAGCCAAATGCCATTTAACTTTTTGTTTAATACATTCAAAATAAATAATTAATATTATTGTTATTCTTTTGCAGGAATCAGTGCGCTTATTAGCAGGTATTGCTGACAGAAGTAAAGATGGGCTTGTATCATTCTGCAGAATTCCAGGCTTTGAAGGTTTGTTATGCACACCCGACGCTTTATATAAAACAGCTTTTCAATTATTCGATCGTCAAGGCAATGGCACTGTATCATATGGTGAGTTATATCGTACATAAATATCTATCTATGCAAGTATGTATATATCTTAAAATTCCATTATTAACGATATTTTTCTGCTTGATAGCTGATTTTGCTGAAGTCGTACAAAACTGAGTTACATTCAAAAATACCTTTCGTCTAGACAGCCCATTTATCAAACGTTATTTTGGTGAGGTAAGTTTTGTAATCTGTTTTAAATTTCTGCACTTGATTTAGATTTTTTCACAACAGGAAAAGAACGTTTAATTAATTACGCTGAATTTACACAATTGCTTCATGATTTTCATGAGGAATATGCGATGGAAGCATTCCGTAGCAAAGATCCAGCTGGTTCTGGATATATTTCTCCCTAGATTTTCAAGATATTATGGTTAAAGTTAAAAGGCATTTATTAACTGCCGAGTTAAAGATAATTTACTAGCTGTGAGTGTTGGAATTTTTTCAAATAATTTTTCAATTTGTTGATGTTTTTGTCCAGATAACCAGGCCATAAGGTGTTTTTCCTATTTTATGGCTTTCTTCACATCGTTGCTTAATAATATGGAATTGATAAAAGCATATATTTACATTCTGCACAAGGTAGTCGAACAGAACCGGTTACCAAAGATGATATTTTATATGCTGCTCAAACAATGAGTCAAATTACTCCTTAGAAATTGATATACTTTTCAATTGACTGGATCTTTACAACAAACTGGGTAAGTTTTTCTTTATTGCCAATTATTTTTAAAGTGTATTTTACGGTTTTATTATTAAACAAAACTATTTTGTGATTATTAAACACTTATTTGATAGACATTAAATAGAAATTTGCCAAATAAGAGTTTAATAAGCCTACAATATCTTTTATGCATACAGCCGTTAGTGCTTGTATTGAGCAAGTAGCAGAGTTTAAATAATTCCGAATTCAGTAAAACCAAAAAAAACAGCATAACTGTTTACTAATCCACACAAATTAAATATTTGGTTCTATGCTTACATTTGAGCATAATTAGTCCAAATTATTGTAGGTTTTTAGGTTCACAGTAGTTTAGTTTTACAAAGTATGGCTTTTTCAAATATGAAAACACCGTACCTCCTTTATTATAATAAGCTTTTTCTTAGCAAATTTTATTAGCAAAAAAATTATTTTGTCATACATTTACTGAAATAACTGATTAATTTGCAAAATTGATCATGGATATGAAATGTATTTTATTCAAATTGTATTAAAGATCATAAATAAATTTTGTCATTAACTAACTAAAGCTTTGCATTTGTTTAATAACAGAAAATGTGTCTTTGTATAGCAATTTCCATTAATTAAATAAAACATTTTAAGTTTACTATGAAGCAATAAAAATTATAAATGTTATTTATTAACTTAGATTTAGTTGATAGGAATGTAATACGACATACAGCTCAGTCAGTCTAGACTCTTTGTGCGCTCTTTAGATTTAATAAAAACAAATTTGACCCACGGGTCTACACGAACTCCATGATACTCATAAAGTTCCTTAATTTCCTCCAGCATATTGCCCGTAGTCGGGCTATGTCCGGTAAGGTGTCACTCCCAAGATATCGGAAGCGTATTTGTGAGAAGACGAGGCAATGACGGAAAGTGTTACAAAGTCCAGGTATCCTCTCCATATACTATACATTTACCTCCTTCCACTACCCCTATTCCCCTTAGTCGAGCTATGTCCGGTAAGGTATCACTCCCATGATATCGGAAGGTATTTGTAAGAAGACGAGGCAATGACAGAAAGTGTTACAAAGTCCCTGTATCCTCTCCATATACTCTACATTTATCTCCTTCCACTACCCTTATGCGATTAAGATGTGCCAATAGTCGAGAGTGCCCTGTGCCAACTCCCAATATTCTATTTACGTCAGGCTTGCTAAGTCTTAGCTTTTTGTTTGTTTTCTCGTCTGGTTCCCCGAATAGAAACTGATTCCACGGTTTTGTTATTTTGAGAGAGTTGTATGGGCTGTATTTGCTCAAGTCCTTAGTTCGGCAAACCAAGTGAATTTGTTCTCTTATTCCAGTTATTACCTCGTGAACTGGCACCCATATGATGCGCAGTTCACCATGTGTCGATTTGCTAATAGCGTTTTTAATTCCAAGCTGTTCGTGATTTAGTCCGTTCAGCTGAGAATGCTTTAACGACCACCTGACTATCTGTCAATATATTTACAAGTCCTGTCCTCTCTATTACATTGTGCTCCCTGATATTTCAACCTTCCTTCTATACAATAGCTCTACAGATAAAAAATCACCAAGTTCCGTTTTTCACTCATCCTTCATCCACTAGTGTAACAATGAAGACCCATGGTGATTTGCTATCAAGTCGGTTAGCAATTCGCCCTAGTCCTGTCTCCAATATGTCAGTTGATGTCACATTTTCGATATGGCCTCACCTATGGCGCAAGATTAGTTGATGATGAGCTTCGTGTGCCTGCTCAATCTACTCATCCATCACCATCACCTTGGATCGTTGCTGTAAGAGCCGCTTCGCATTTGATGCAAATTTTTGACTCTATGAATGATATTGCTTCCATTGCCCCTGTTAATGTCGTTCTGAAAGCTTCACTTATGCCATGACAGCAGGTTCTCTGAACTTTCCGTATTATTTAGATGTTGGCTTTACATCACACACTCTAGAAGTGTAGATCATAATTCACCTAATAGCGCTGCTAAAAGTGAGTCATTTCTGTATTTAAATCCCATCTTGTGCTCGTTCACAGATTGACCAATATATAAAATCGTTTTCACTCTTTCGCTTGGGTGGTTTCTATTTTAATTTTCGATCGAGGATGACTTCCAGATACTTCACCGCGTCAGAAGTACTTATTGATCTTCAATAAAGCGCTGCTCATCATATGGAGATTCATTATGTTAACAAATCCCTCATCCGGAAGTATGGGATAAAAAAATTTTCAATGAAAATCTCATACAAATTGAGAACTGTCAATGCATATTATAATAAAAGGGTTGATTTGTTATTAAGCAAACAAATAGCTTCATTAATTTAATGACACAAATGTATACATTAAATAAAACGATCATTAATATAATTTATAAAACAATGAATGTTTTATGAACTAATAACGACTGACACTGGTTATATTAATTTTATGAATAAATTTCATCAGTTCAAATCAAAAATCTGACACTCACTCAGTAAAGAGTGATTAGAAGTGGTTCATTGTAAAACATTAATTAAATATTCTATATTTTTGCGAAGCATCTCTGATCATTACAACAAAAACTTAATGGTGATAGAGATATATGATTTTGACAATTTTATATTGAAAATCAATCAAATCAATGAATATAATGAGCATAGTCGAGCAAACATGACTCCTTATTATGCTTGCTAATTAAAATATACTTACGACTACTTGTCGTAGATTTACCTTATCCATTGCGAAACATTTAGTCGTTTTTTTAAATTCACCAACCACGTTAAAGAGCATGATGAATTACTCGCATTTGGAATAGAAACAAATTGTATGCCAGGCTAAATGTATGACACAGAGTACTAAACAGAGATGAAACGAAAAAGAGTTTTTCTATTTCCTTCTAGCAGTAACCTTTGTGTTTTGCTTTGGCTATTCGTAATAATAAAATAATATTTTGATCAAAAGACGCTAAAGAAAAAATATAAGAAGTATCGGCGTATCGTCAGTAAAATATCGCCGATGTCGGTATATCGGAAAATTAAAAGTATCGCCAATATATCGGTTCCATCCCTAATCTCAATTATAAATTCACATATTCAATTAAATTACATGGAAAACAATTAAATTTTCAACCACTTCTCACAACAAAAAAGATGTTTTTTCAGTTTGTGTTCATTTAGGCATTTGGAATTTTCCGTCAGCTGATTTCAGCATTTTCATCAATCACTTCTAACATCTCTCTTTATACTCTGTAATGTATAATCTTTTTATTCAATTAGCAGTAAATTTTATTATCATAGTTTATAGCTGCAAATAAAAATGACAAATAATAATGATTGAGATCTCTGTGTATGTTATTCGATTTAAAGCAGAAATGGCTTACGAATCTTAAAAACAATCATGAGACCTTGATTATGTGTTCCTCGAAAACTTTAATTATCTTCCTTCTATTTGTAAGTTGAACTTAAGGACTTCAAGTTTTTTTATAATTTTATTTAAAAACGAGATCCATCTAATGGCGTATTGTAATGATTGTAGTCGGTTCAAGACAAGGAAGTGATAGGTAATAAATCAAAGGACACACCGAACTTAATGAATCGGCCGCTTTTCATTCATCTTATCTCTCAAATAATTGAGCAACAAGTCTACATACATTTGTATATATGTGGCTTGATTACTACTGCAATCACTTCATTATTCTTCACCTAAAAGCTAATTTGACTTAATGGATGTAACTTCATTGCAGTGAGCCAATGAAAATCGGTACAATGCGCCGACAGTAAAATGCCGACTTAATACGAAAAATAATTAATTTTTTCTTCCTAAAGAAGATTTCCTACGAGAATCAAAATAATGCATAGAATTATAAAAATTTGTATAAAAAACAGAAACACAGAAAAAGGGCTTTAAGCTGAAATTAAAAAAGACAAGAAAGACAAACAAGTTAAGGGATAATAAATTTTATAATTGATATTCGTAACTACATAATATATGTACATATGTATATATGTACATATGTATATATGTATATAGTGCATTACATTCAGTGAAATTTCATCATTTTAACTCGCCGTGAGTGAGGTGAACAATTGTTACACTACAGCCACCCAGCTAAAATAGGGGCTCTAATATGTAGGCTGCTTGGAGAGAAATTTCCCCTTTGACTTACATATCTTGTGAGGAGGCATAAATTTTGTATAGCTTTTCCGCGCTTGGAAGCACTATAATTCTTTTCCTTTTCAAACTATATATTTTTATGAAAACAATTTAAATATCTATTCAGCTTCTTTAAATGTCTCGTGAAAATGAAGTGCTGTTAAATGTATGCAATATTTTTACTGGGTAAAGGTGGGGTATGATACACATTAAAAGCTCGATGCAAAATTTTAGCTTTATTAACATGCACTGAAAGAAGTACGAAAAACAATCGTTAAATTTCAGCCAACATCAGGATTAATTCAGCTAAGGAATTAGTTCATTAAACTAACGATTCCATTCCAAACAGAGGTGTCACGCGACCCGTGCTTATCTGTTCTCTTAGTAGTCGGTGGTATGAGACTGCATTCAAACGGAGCTTTGCTGATACTTGGGCATCTCAGCAAATAAACTACATCCTAGGTGTGACGGCCGAGTGGATCGATTGGAGACACGAGGTGCGTCATCGACATAGATATATGTTTACCATAGGCCATAGTCGAGTCCATACCGGGAAATGTGACATTAGATTGCTAGACTAGTTCCAAATGCGAAACATTGAATACTAACATGCATTCCTGGTAGACCAACCATTGGTACCAGATCCCCATGGCACTTCATTGTAACACGGATGGATCAAGGGTAATAGGGAAAGCGGGACTTGGTGTTTATATAAAAAACACTATAGAACCACTGTTTGGGTGACAACGGAGTATAATACGGAGCTCAGTGTAATGTATCATAAGCTTGACTTGAACTTAAGAAAACAGGACACCGTACCGGGCAACCTGGGGCATATGTTGGAGGCAACTGGGAAGCTTGCAAACGGAGTTCCTGTATACCTAATGGGTCAACTTCACGGAGCGCACAACAAGCCTAGTCTAGCTTGGGTGTATGTCGTATGACATGGCCAGTTATACCCTACTATTAACCTAGTCTAACTAAACCCACGATTCCATTAATTATATCTATGAAAAATTCATAATTTGAATGAAAAATTTTATTATATTAACGAACAAATATCAATGATATCTGTACATAAGAACTTTTCTTTCAGTGTAGTATAATGAATTCTCTTTTATCACTACTCAATATTGGCATACGTTTATCAAGATCAATAAATCTAGTTCCACAATCAAATTCGTTAAACTTTTTTAAATTAAAATAAATATGTAAATATACAGAAAAAAAAACTAGCTCGTTTTAAAATTAAGTTCTTTGTACTTATTTTTAGTACGAGTTGTGCTTGAAAATCTAAGAACTAAGTCGAAATACTAAATCTCTGTACTTAAATCAAGGAGAAAGTCTTGCTCACACAAATCAATCTTGATTCCCAAAAAACTCTTAAAACAAGTCTCTCAATTATTTGTTATACCGTTATTTCTCTTGAATTGAGTACATATTAAGATTGTTTCGATCCAAGTTTTCCGTAAATAAAACCCTTTTATGCTTATTTCGATTATGAATTTGGAATTGATTATGACTATAATCAAATATTTAGAGCTTAAATAATTCGTACTTGAAACAAGCGCACGGTACTTGGCTTAAGAAAACCTGGGCTTATCATACGTTTGATACCGCTTGCGATTCATTTAAGTACGGCTGGATCGAATATTTTTTTCTATGTATGGATGGCGAATATCCAAGTTAGACTTGCAATCGCTTAGCTCTCATTAACACGGTTATAGCACTAAAATTGGCATTGTACCTTGTACCCCTTACTTTTAGCTACTGTAATGCTCGAGCTACCATTGCAGTAACATCATTAATAAATATGTATTTTCTGGTCTGTGATATACTCCATCTCTCATTCACGGCGTGTTGAAATGCTCATTATACCGAAACATAGATAAATGTATTACATACTTATCTTTTGTGTTTTCTTCCAATAACAAATGAAAAACATTAGTTGGTGGAGACGTAAAAAGATACAACCAAGTAGGCAAGTGTTTAAATTTAGATACATTTTCGAATTTGTTTTGCCAGATTTTTTTTAAGTTAAAATCATGTTTATTGTATAGCTATTGGTTTTAGTTTATATTTTCAATTAAATTTAGTTTTAAAATTTTGCTTACCCTAAAATTTATTATTTCCTATCAAATCGGACCTGTCACCGTCCAACATTCCGAACGTAAAAGATAACAACATACTTTTGCTTACTTAAAAGTCTAGATGGGTTGCTTGCTTGCATAATTTATGTATGTACGCGATTTTACACGATTAGAGATTTATTACATTTTACAACAGGCGATAAAGCGGATTAATTGGACGTTAACCCTGGTTAGTTACATGGGTACAATTGTACCCCCAAATTATATTTTTTCATTTGATATCTCACAGTTTTCTATAAATATTTTAGTTCAATCTTAAATCATTGCCACATATTTTAGTCTAAACAAAACCATTTACCAGACTTGACTAATTTTAATGGACAATTATTCGTGGTGAATTTGATAAGTTGGTTATACGAATTTATTTACCTATCGAATGTGATGATTCAGTTAGATGAATCGTGTCGCAATATTACTCAATAAGTTAGTAAACTGATATCGAATGCGGTAATTTGGCCACTGAATACGTATCATCATAAGTTTCAAAGTACGAACTCCATACAGTTCATACGATGAAATATCAACATTCGCACTAATTGTTAATTGTCGATTTCATAGCGTAACTTTTAAATAGTTTTATGTAGTTCCTAGTGCATTTTTCAAGCTTTAGTACGTTTTATGCGCATATCTTTAGTGTTCTAATGCATATAAATCTGTCGTTTGCAATTATATATGTTTTGTCACCGAATTACAAAGCAAATGTTCAATTAATTATTAATTAAAAATAATTTGTTATATAAAATCAATTCAACTTTTCTTAGTCAAATAAAAGAACAGTTTGTAGTATATTTAAATTTTATTTTATTTTATTTTGACGATTTATCTCTTCAATCATGTGAAAACGGAACGTCAAATTTTGCAAAATGCAAACAGAACACATACAAATATGTGAAAGCAAATGAAAAAAATTTATATTTAATAATATGTATAAACTTAAGCAATGCCATAAAAATGCAATAGAAATCTTTTTGTTCGGATTGTGTGACAGGTCTTATTACTTTCACAAAATAAATATTCCTATTTAAATTGATATTTGCAATTTATTTATGCATTAGATTAAAATTTGCTGATTTTGTTTTTAGCCGCATAGTGTACAACGACTTAAGCATTATTGCAACCAGAGCATTACACAAAGCATATCCCCACTAGATTGGCTGAGGTAAAGCTGTCGAAGATCCAGCCGATAGATCAGCATTTATACAGTTTTGGAAAGCACCTATCGCTTTACTCTAGGCTCATTGGCGGGTGGTAAGTAGCAAGCAATATTTATAATAAACACATTGAAAAAGCCTTTATCCTGTTTTATTTGCAGCGACCGGAGCCAGTGTGGTTTATCCTATTGATCTGGTCAAGACGCGCATGCAAAATCAACGCACAGGTTCTTATATTGGTGAAGTTGCCTACAGAAATTCCTTTGACTGTTTTAAAAAGGTTAGAAATGCGTAAAAAGTTGTTTCAATATAGATAATGTAAATTCAAAAATTTTTGTAAATATTAATTGAAGGTTGTACGTCACGAAGGTGTACTGGGACTTTATCGGGTCTACTGCCCCAGCTGTGGGTGTAGCGCCTGAAAAGGCCATCAAGTTAACGGTTAACGATTTTGTACGCGATAAATTTATCGACGAAAGTGGCCAGCCATACCATGGGAAATTTTAGCTGGTGGTTGTGTAAACTTAATTATGACTTTATATTTTAAGCATTAATTGAATTCGTTTAATTATGAAGGCTGGTGCTCTCAAGTGGTTTTACAAACCCATTGGAAATTGTTAAGATTCGGTTGCAAGTTGCTGGTGAAATCGCAGGCGGCAGTAAGTTCGTGCCTTATCGGTTGTTCGTAGTTTGGGATTATTTGTTTGTATAAGGCGCACGCGCCTGTCTGTTACGTGATGTGCCGTTTTCTGCCATTTATTTCCCTGTAATGCTCTACTAAGGCCAAGTTTGCCGATGAAGATGGGTGAGTATTTATTAGCTTTGCAAAGTTTCGGTCCACACCTGAAATTTTTCCTTTAAAACTTATCCTAATTTCATTCAAAACTTTCATTCGTGTCCACACACTGAATGAAATTCAAGTTAATTTCTATCAGTTTACAATAGACGAATTAAAGAACAGAGAAGAATTTCAGAATGCATGGAAATTTACTGAAATTTACTCGTCTCACTTCTTTTACACTCTTTTATCAACAAACACAGAATTTCATGAAAGAAAAATTTTATGTGTGAACCAAGACAAATAAACTTAAATTATTTTGGTATAAGAAAATAGTTGGGGCCGTGAAATAACTCTACAATTAACGAGAGTACTTGAAACATGCCTGTATAGAGCACTCCATAATGTAATAAGGGGTACCCTAGTAGTATTCCATAAGTGCTACGGCGACGCCGTACATGTGAATATGAATACGTAATTTTTAATATGTTTGTATACTAGAGCACCGACTTGCGTCGTCCCGATTTGAGTCGTTTCAATTTGCGTCGCTTTTCAAAAACTGGAAAAATTCGATTTGCATCGTTCTGATTCCAATTTGCGTCGTTTTATTTCTGATTTGCTTCGTTTTCAGTTCAATTTGCGTTGCTAAAAACGGTTAAATTTTTTACTGCAACATTGTGGATTACCATTTTTAACATTTATTTTTTGTCTTAGCATTTTTACAACCTCTGGTAGCACAGATTGTCGCCTGTACACTTAGAAGTTTTCAAATTGCATTCGAAGAGATTTCCTGAAGTAAATAAAATATATAAAAATATATTCGTACCTGTTTTTTCTTTATCAAAAACATAAAATTTTTGGCTTCGTTTTGAATATTTTTCCCAATAAATTAACTTTCAGTTTATTTATGTAGAAAAAGGTGATTCGATTTGCGTTGTTCCGATTTGCGTCGCTAACCTCCGGTCCCCATTAACAACGCAAGTCGGGGCTCTAGTGTATTACTTATGTGTGCAGCCACAACGTATTGTTAAAAACACAAACACATTTAAAATTGTATGTCAATTATTCAGCTCGTGATCACAAACTTCGGAGTTCGGCTAACGAGCTGAGCTGAAAAAATTTGTGAGCTGTATTTAGCTGGCGAGTACAAATTGTACAACGAGCCAAATTGGGTTCACAAGCCGAACTAAAAACATTTACGAGCCATATAAAGCTTGCGCTCGCGGGCTAAATAAAACCAGCGAGCCAATTGAAATTGAGTTAGGTCACGAGCCGAACTTTACCGTAGTGTGATCTTTTGTCTCATACATAACTCATCGCAGTGGGAAAATTGGAAATTTTATTGCCATTCAAAAAAAAAATAAATAAAAACAATTCCAAGTGTTAGCTGGAAGTGTCACAAAGACGTTAAATAAATTCATCAAAGTTTTTTAATTCATTTTATCAATAAATTTTTTTATGACAATAAACACAAACCAATTAAATTTTGAAACAAAAATGGGAGGCCATAAAATAACCAGCTATCAAATAAAACAAAATATTTTTTTTTATTTGCATCAACCATTGAAAGTAAGTTTTTACTCCAGCTAGTTTTGGATCGAGAGGGAATCAAATGCTCTTCTCAGGTTTTCTACTTGCCTAAACCAACAAACTCTCTAAAGTAAAAGTAAGAGCTAGAACATTTTCGAACATGTTCGATCGTTCAGATAACATTTTAATACAAAAACAAAATTTTGAAATCGGTTTTGTATTAAATTTATTAATGCGAACGATCGAAGAGGATTCGAAATACAGGAACTTGTCTCGTGTGTACAGTGTCTTTAATGTGTTTATTTGTTCGTCTCCAGGGATTTCTAAGTGTAATTACATTTAAATTGTTTTGCAGAACTCTTATTAAACAAACAACAAATTAAGTTTGTATGTAAATCATTTTAAACAATTCATATGAATCATTTCAGTTACAATCATCCTCTTACTTTATTGGCTGCTGGTGCCATTGCTGGTGTACCTGCTGCTTCCTTGGTAACTCCTGCCGATGTTATAAAACCCGTTTACAAGTCAAGCCTAGATCAGGTCAAACAACTTATACCGGCGTTTTGATGCGGCAAAAATTATGGTTGAAGAAGGGCCCAGGCCTTCTGGAAAGGAGTTGTAGGTAATTTTAACTTATCTTCATCCACTTTGTAGCATATTTCTCAACCAGATAAAATTTTGTTTCTTTAAACAGCTCGTGTTCTCCGTTCATCACCACAATTCGGTGTCACTTTGGTGACTTATGAGTTGTTGCAGCGTCTGTTTTACGTTGATTTTGGTGGTTCCCAGCCAACTGGCTCACAAGTGCACAAACCAAACGTCTTGATGCCCCAATATACACATTAATCCTGACCATATTGGTGGCTATCGTGCTGCTGTACCTTTGCTAAATGGTATCGAATCGAAATTTGGTCTCTTCCTACCACGTTTTGGTACTGCCCACCCAAACGGCAACAAATACCAAAACATCATGATGACGATATCGTAGCTTATATTAAATGCCAGTAAACTATGTTTTAAATGTTTTCAATTTCTTTTTCATAAATTAATTGTTATATAAATATTTTTATGTTTTGTTTTTTTTTTAATTTTAATTAGTCCCCGTAAATACAGGCAATTTTTGTTTTTAACAAACTTATTTTATGTTTTGAAATTTGTTTTTTTTCGAATTTTCGTTTTAATTTTCGAAAATGCAGCTTACGAGAATTGTTGGAAGCAAAATTGCCTGTGTATATGGCGACTTAGTGTTCACATTTAAAGTCTATTGAAAAATGAGAATATAAATTGTAATTGACATCCAAAAAGTTTAATAAATAATTAATTAATTAATTATACATTGTTTAGTTAAGAAATATAACAATAGCAAAGAGCAACAAGAAAAATCATACAAAGAATGCAAAGAACGATATATTTTTGCTAGATTAAATATTTAATTCCATGAAAGTGATAATTTATTAAAATTATAACAATATAACACTTTACACGAAAATTTTGTAAAACACTATACACATACTTACATACATATGTATGTAATAAAATTTAAACAAATATTTAAATTACCTGCGACTTTCACTATTTCGAACATGTTCGTTCATTCGCTCGCATAAATACATTTAATACTAAAACAAATTTCAAAATTTTGTTGTTGTCTAATATGTATTTATGCGAACGAACAAACATATTCGAAATAGTGAAGGGGGCAGTAAATAATTTTTGATTTCGATTTGGCACAAACTAAACTTTTGAAAAAAAAAATGTAAAAATATTTATATGTTGACTCTAATTTTGTAATTGTCAAACGCAACGCCCGAATTAAAATAAAAACTATCAACAAATTTAAAAAAATATTAAAAAAGAATTTCTTCGCTGCAATGATTTAGATTACTGATTTATTATACTTTCGAAAATACACTTTATTATAAATCTCGAATTTGCAATTGACGTTATTATAATATAATTGCAGACGCTTTGTAGGCAACTCAACAAACGATTCCCTTATTCCAAAAGTCAATATTGTTATCACATCAGTCTGACATAAAAAATCGAATTGTTGCTAAATGTTTGACACTATTTTTTATTTGTTTTTATTGAAAGCAGTTACAATGCTCTTGGTCTTATTTTTCTCAAAAGCCAGTATTTGAGTGGCAATATTGTCTGTCAGCACCATGTGACGATGATGTAGACTTTCGTAATAAGAGGCAATAGTCGACAAAAGTGGCAACTTCCTGGTGACGAGAGTTAGACGTTAAAATATGGCTATAATTTTAAGCCTGCTATTTTTTCATATTACAGAAGTCGATATCATCGTCGTATCACTTCGATATTGACGCTCAATAAGTGGCAATATTAGAAGTACTTTTTTTATAACTATTTGGCAAATTTAATGCACAAAAAGTTGGATTGATTGATGGATTGTTGTCGAAAGTTTTAAACCTTTCTAATATCGAGGTGACGTCACAACAATGTCGACTTTTGTAATAAGGAGATTTGTTCCCATTTAAATGGCGTTGCCTTAAAAATTAGAAAATTAGAGTATTTTGTTAAAAAAGAAATAAATCTGAAAAGAAGTACATAGTATATATTTAATTAATGAAGAGAAAAATAAAACAATAATTCATAAAAAGTAACATTAGAGTAAAACAGTTATTTGATTTACACAAAAAGTAAAACTCTTATTCCAATTGACATTTTAATCAAGATCTCAAAAGTTGACTCTTAGTATTTTATTGATATGGCCTGGCCTGTTATGAATTTACTTATAAAAAGTACTTAATGTTTATTAAACGCTTACGATTGTATTCATAAAAAAAAAAATTTTAAGTTTATTAAGTGCTTTTTGACAGATATTGTATTGAAATTTGTCAAATCAGAGCTTAATAAGCAAACAATATTTTCATGAATACAGTCGCTACATGCTAAATAATCCTTAGAATTTGTCAAATAAGAGCTTAATAAAACTTTACAAGTTTTATAAATAAGACAGTTAATATTAGGATTTTATGCATAAAGTACAATAAGTTTTATAATAAGAGCGTTCATATTTTAGGGTTTATTTATAAAACTTATACAACGTTCGTTAAGCTCTTGTGTGACAAGTATTTGATATAAATTTGTCAAATAAGAACTTAA
The DNA here is from genome assembly GCA_005406025.1 of Eumeta japonica. Taxonomy (NCBI): domain Eukaryota; kingdom Metazoa; phylum Arthropoda; class Insecta; order Lepidoptera; family Psychidae; genus Eumeta; species Eumeta japonica. The sequence goes on along the minus strand of BGZK01003077.1, from coordinate 5,638 downwards.
TAAGGCTTGTATAAATTTTATATATGTATATATATATATTGTCTATTCACTAAAGAGAAGCTGGTATCAATTCACTAGATTGCGGTTGTGAATAATATGTTTGTTTAATTGATTTAACAACGAGTGAGTTCTTAAAAGGTATTTGATAGAACGAGACTCTTGTATATATTGATACATAAAGCGCAGAATTAGTTACACGAAGGGACCCCTGATACGTAGTCATAAGCATTGTTCATACAGGTCAGCTGTTTTTGAAACAGCAAGATTTATCTAAAATCACGGGGTTATTTTGCAGCGAAAATTAGAAAGGTAGAAGGAATGAAACACTCAGAATGTGTTGACATAAAATATTAATATTTTTACTTCAAGTTCCGTTGTAGCGATTACAGAAGTAGTTTAAATTTTGAGAAGTTTTTCTTTTATCAAGCATTTACGGATATTGGAGTTTCATATTTAAACATTTTTTAAGTCAATATATGTGCTTTTCTGTTCGTTTTGACTTGTAGCATTCTGGCTGACATTTATTTGTAACGTCCGTAAAAAAAAAAAATTATTTTTTAAAATTCAGACTCAAATTTATTGTTATAAAATTTTACTGATCCGACTGATATTACGTTTTTAAATAAAGAAAATGTTAGCTGGGGCACAATTAGCTGTTTCATATACGCTACGATAAGCATCAGCACCCGTCTTTGAACATAGAAACCCATATTTTTGTAGCAACACTCAAGCCACTTCATGAGTTCTTGCATTCGAATACCTGTGCTGATGATTATCGTGACAGATATGAAACAGCTTACCATAACCCAGCCAATGCTTTTCTTGGTTTAAGAAGTAATATGAGCCACAACAGTGAAGATGCATAAAAATTAACGTAAGCCTGACGAAAAGTCAATGAAATACACAACACTTAAGTTTAATTTCGATTTTTTACATTTTCTCTGGGCATATTCTTAAATCTAAATTGTAACTTTTAACCTTTCTTTATCTGATTTTTCAACCGATTTCAATTAATGTTAAACGCAAGTTTCACTTGAAATACAAACAAAAATAGTGCCAAAGTTGAAAATTTTGGGAAAATAATTTAAATTTCTTTTGCTCGTAAATATGCAACTATATGCCAATTTAAAACGTTTAAAATAGTCTATGGAAGCCAAATTATTCTCCTCGTTATAAACTAAAAATCTCGAAAACGAGCTTGATGTTATACATCCGGAATATCCGGAAGTGATATTGCTTCAAGCAATTTTCCTGATAATTTGAATCTGAATTAAAAATAATTATGAAATAATACTTTTATTAACACAACTTTTTGTTTTGTTTTTATTTTGCCAATTTAAATATGCAACAATATGACATTTTTGTTGAAACAACATTAAAAATTTAGACATCAAACCTTTTCCAATATTATTTTTATTGCAAAAAAATATTGCAAATCGTTTTAAGGTAACATTAAAATGTTTCATTTTGAATCAACGAGAATCAATATTAATTTTAAATTGGGTTAGTATTTTTGAAGAAATTTAAAATGGTTTTAATCATCACTATGCCATGTTAATTATACAATGGATTTCTCCTCCTTATGTAACATTGTTTTACGATAAAGTTTTTCTGATAAAATTTTGAGGGTGGAATAAAATTTTGAAATGCCCAGAAGATGTATTAAGTCTTTGACCCACAATAGTCGACTGGCCCACATTGTCACTCGATATTGCTCGCCCGCATAAATACATTTGAACAACAACAAATTTTAATTTTAGTCGATTTTGAAAAATGTCACACTGTGTTAAACGTAGTAAAAAGGCGTAAATATCGTCGCCCAAAAAAATACGAAAATCTCGGAAAAAGAAGAAAAATGGTTAAATTAAACACCTTAAGATTTTAACGAATGCAGATATAAAACAATTTTCCATTCATACTGAATTTGTTATTGTTTACTGGCTAAAATGGGAAAATCTTGATTGTATTTTGTTATTTTAAAAACTTCAAGATTAAATTTTAAATTTTACAAAAACAAAATTTACCATTTTACCCAGTAAACAAAAATAACAAGCTCACTGTGAATTGCACTAATATATATATATACAAAATTAATTTATTCGCTTTTAAGCAATCATAATCATACAAAGAGACCTTGTTAATATAGACTTTCTTCAACAAGGAGGTTTTAACTCATTTAATTTTATGATATATATGTATGTATGTAGACACATATACATACGTCTTAAAGAAGACAAGAAAGTATTAGTCAACATTTATCTAAAAAATCCTTATTTATTGCAGGAAAAAACTCAGAACTCAAAAGTCTGATATAAAAACTAAACAGAGTTTAAAGAATTGAGTTAATTAATTAATGACATAAAAATCGGGGTACAACAAAGTGATAAAATTGTTAGTGATTCATACAAATTAAATATAGATAGCAAGTAAATCAAACTCTATGGTTGAGTAGTCTAAGCATCAATCTAAAACAGTGGCTGTTTATTAGGCCTCAGTTCGAAGCAAAAAGGCGATGATGATTATCAAAGCAGGTATAAAAGAGTCAGGTTGTACCCCTGCTAATAAGTCTCAAATTTACATTGTTTTTGTTTCTTTAAGAAAGTTTTATCACCACAATTTATCACAAAATAATCCTTCTTAATTGAAGCAAAAAACTCAGAACTCAAAAGTTCGATTAACATTCAAACAAAATTCTATCGTTTCTCGATTAGGGAGTAAGAGCGGTTTTTGTATATGTAAAGGAAAACAGGCAACACTTATTAAGACATTCTTTTTTAAATTTTGAAAAGGAAAATAGGCAACACTTATTAAGTCTTTCTTTTTGAAATTTTCAATGAGCAATTGTCAAAAATGAGCATGGCAAACAAACAAGAGGAAGAAGTTAAGAAGTGTCGAAAAAATGATATTTAAAAGAAGAATATACAAGAAAAATCAAAATAAATAGTGAAAAAATTTCTTATTAACAAGTCACAATGTTTATTTAATGGTATGTATGCCATTAGGGCCATTTTCATTTGAGAGAATAACGACTAAGCAAGAGAAAGAAAAAACGTGTCAAAACAGTACATATTTCATAATTTGAATAATACAGAAACGAGGCACAGGAAGCTGATAATTATCGTGCAGTTACCATCATATTCGATAATGAACTCTCTATCGAGTGTTATTTCGAGAGAATGTGGTCAATAGGATTATTAATTTTAGTTGCTATCAGTCACAGAAGCCAATTCGATCGAAAGGGAAATTTTTTGCCATTTTGCTCTCTCTAGAGAAGCTATATCGAAATTTTTCGAAAAAAAATTTTTCCTTTGATTTCTTTAAACTTTTGAAATTTTTTTTCAGTCTGAATTGAAGAAGCTAAATTTTGGTCGAATTGAATTGCGATCGGAATGTATGACATGCCTGTATGTTACGAAATTTGAAAAACGTTCTTAGTTATCAATAATGGCAAAATGAGTTTTTATAGAATTTATTCAATTGCAAGTATAACAGCTCTGTTATGTAATACATAGTATATAGTCTCAGCCACTATCTCTCAACTATTCAAAACACAGATAGGAGTGATTTGTCTGATAGATTTGTTTAAAACCAAACAATGTTTTTGAGTACCTTTCATAAAATTCCTAAATGAGTAGTTTCAGAAAATTAGTCAGTATGGATGTAAAACTCTAATGATGGAATGATCAAAATAAAATAAAAACCAATTATAAAGCGATGAAGCTAGGAAACAGAAATAGCGAGAGAGAGAGAGAGTAAATTACACATTTTGCAACAAGTAGTCCACTAGCCAAATTACCGTACTGGATAACGAGCAAAATTTACTGAAATATTTCATTTTAGAATCATAGAATCTCGATGTCTCACAGTCTATCGTAAACATGCTAGCTTTATCTTGAATTTGCTAAATATATTAGTCGAAACATACTACTAGTTCCTCCATTTCGAATATTTTTCAATCGTTCGCATAAATACAAATTTTAAAATTTGACCTAATTTTAAAACGAAAATTATTAGATGAGAATTAGGTGAGTTAACTTTGCCAATTTATTTATCGAAAGCTCTGATTATATTATTTTAAATTTGTATCGTAATAGTATTCCGTAGGATAGTTAGCTAACTCGTTATCGAAACGTTTTAGAGAAAACCAGGCCATTCACAATTGATAGAAAAAATTTACAATAACAAAAGTTTGCAATCTTAAATGCAAAGGATGCTGAATTGAACTAATTATAATTATAAATATAATAATTATAATAGTGTAAAAACTTAGATAAAATTAGTTTTTTGTTTGTTTGATGACTTTTTAACTTTTCTAAAAATATTCTTTTAAATCAAAAACATGCTACCGCCCATTACAGTAAAAAAGGTATTGTAAAAATCACAGAACTTTTTTTTCATGTAACAAATACATATATTTTTTTTTAATAATTCAAAGCCTTAAATTAAACAAAAAATTAGAAAAAAAATTTATATAAATACAATAAGTTTCAAGAAGAGAGCATCGAGAACTAATTATTAAAACATAGAAATTTAATATCTACAAATTTATTTATGCATGTTTCAAGGCGAATTCTTTACAAGGTGGCCTTTTTCCCTACAAGAATTCATTTTTGTTTGCCTGACACGCCGTTAAAGAATATACCAGGCAAATGACAGCTTGCTTCGAACCAAGACAAAAGGCAACTGATAGATATATATATAATGCCAACTTTTAACGAATCTGGGTCTTGGTGTACATTGAGATGGGTCGATTTAGGTATCGATAATATGATATCACACAAATTCTGAACCTTCCAAATTAAGCCAGTTGTTTATAATGTGTGTTGTCATACAAAACAAACAAAATCAGAAGATGTTTCATTTGGCATTGTCTCTAAATTAATTTTGAGAGAATATTGCAATTTTGTGAGAATAACTCTTTGGCTCTGGAAACCATTTCACAATTGAACACAAAACGAGGAAAATCATTACATTTGAGCAAGGGTGCAGCAAAGCTCACGGACTTAAATAACGCTGACCTAAACAATTGAGTTGTTGTTTGTTGCGAATTGTTGTCCACAGATATCTGTTTATTATGTAATATTTTCTTTAATGCTCTCTTCTAACAAGATTGTGTTTATCCAAATGTGAAACTTCGTTAAATCTATAGAGCACTCTCCTCCCACACACACACACACACATCACAAAGTCCTGTAACTAACCGATTTCCTTGTTTCAACTTATAAAATTAATTTTTTGTTTTCTTAAAAATAAGTAGTTTTTATATTATATTATAAAAAGTCAAATGAAAGAACATATAAAATGTGTGTGTTTTTGTTTAACTTTAATTAATTTCTTTAAGTTAAAAATTACAAAAATATCAGTGAACAAATTATTGATGTATTTTTAATTAATTAATTATTAATTTTTTATTTTAGCTTAAATTTGGTAATAAGAAAAACTTTATTAATTATTTAAAGCAAAGCTGTTGATAAACTTTCAAATAATAAAAAGAAAAAATATTTTAAATAAAAAAAAGAAACATGTGAATTAATTTTATTTCTTGCATTAATACTTGGCTAATTGACGAACAAGTTCCTGCAATTTAAGCCCCAGATTCTTTTAAGCCATTAACTTTTAGAAGCTTAATTTATTGCTA
>BGZK01003076.1:0-32836 GCA_005406025.1 Eumeta japonica | reverse complement strand
CTATTTCTGCCATTTATTTAAAATAATTTTTCTTGAGTCTATTACAAATTTATTACAAATCAATATTCCTAACTAAAATATAAAATAAAAATTACGAACTTATTTAATCGTCGCCAACAATATTATACATTACTTTTAGGAATTGGATATTCACTTTACATAACAACAAATGTCTTTATTTAAATATTTTTACAATCGCCAGTCACTTTACATATCCACAAGTCGCTTTCAGTGAACGCGATGAGCGAACGCCCGTGAGGACGTAGTCCAACATCCCGCGGACCTCTCGCGAGCTCCGAAGCCGATACGCACGCTTATCCCAATGTTAATTTCACGTTTATTTACTCTTTACAACACTTAACTATTGTAGTTCTTTACGATATTGGACCCGTTTGACGGATGGTCGCTTACGTCGGTTCTACACCCCCGTAACTCGGCTGCGAGGTGACGCGTCGCGTGCGGGTCGCCCGGTAGCCGAATGACGGACACAAAGGAGCGGTGATTCACGTTCACGTACCGATGCGTGCCAATAACCCATTATTATCGACGTGATTTGAATAATTCGTAACGATAATAACACGGCATAATGATACAGTTTAGCTAGTCGCGGTCTAAAAATCTTACTTGCTATGACCTTCCTTACATTTACCAAAGTGATAAAAGTCGATCTTCATGAACTTGTTGGTCTGGTCTCAAATTGGCTTATTCCTTCCTAGGTTATAGATACATTGTACTAGCGACATTCTTAGTAAAAACTTAACTTTCATCATCTTCTCTCGTCCACATCTTACCCGCCTCAATCGCCAAATTAGGTGACTGTTATCTACTTGTATTTGTATAAATAAGTACTATATCTTACCAGAATTTTCAACTGTCTTTTAAAGAATTGCTCCATAGTATGTATGCTGATCCAAACAATACATATTCAGAAATCATGTCAATAAATCGCGCACGTTTTTCTCGTACATTTTGTATCTTCTCCTTCAATGCAAATGTCAAAATTGAAATTCATAGCTTCAGATGAATCTGGGAAACTTTTAATGAACAGGCCAGACCTCAAATCAGCATAGTAAATGTAGACATGTTTTCTATCCACTAGGCTACAATATATAGTATCTACCAACTTTTAGAATCTTCTACTATTACCACACATTAGCATTGATATATGATAGTGCAATTGGACTATTTAATTCATAGTAATATAATATTAATATAATCACATAAAATTGAAAATAACACTACATAATAATGATTAAATACTATCTCTAACCATTTCATAATGGCATTATGTCATTAACTAATAACTAATTAATCCTATTAATATAATAAAAGTGAAAGTTTGTAGATTTAGATGTTTGTTACTCAATGAAGGTTTCACGGCTGAACAGAATTATTTGAAACTTTGCAGTAATATAGTTTATACATCAATATAACATATAGACTTTAATATATAAAGATACTAACTTTTGCTCGCGACTTTGCTTGCGTAATCTTATAACGAATTCTTTACTTATGTCCATCGGTTATTGGTAACAACAATGTCCAAGAGTGATTCAAGTTCAATATCAATTTCAAATCGGAATTGCGAGCAGGACCGGGATCATGATCAAAAGCGTAAGATAGATCGTTTCATAACAAAACCATTTGTGGCATTACGTATGTTAGTTTTTTTTGGCATGGAATTGAAAAAGGGACTGAGATCAAAGTTACAGTTAGAATATCATTAATCGATATAAAATATCAAAGAATTCATTGTATTTGCAGGTGGGCAGAACCGCGCGTGAATTATATATGTTTTAAAAAGAAACAAAATCTAGATTAGGACAGGAATCGGAATCAAAAGCAGAGCCAGAACTAAAATGAAAGGAAAGAACAACATCAGGATCATGGTTGACAGAGAGATTCGGCCCATATAAATAATGAAAGTATTCATTTGATGCCCATGCGGGCAAAGCTGTGAACATTACTTATTACAAGATTTATGGTCAAGTGAAAAGGTGTATGATTAAATCCAAAACATTATTACATCAATGCTTAAAAAATGTAAAACCTAGTAACTGGATTCCTCATAATCTCATATCAAAACAGAACAGGCTTGTACTGATTAATCCAAAAAATATTCCTTATAGAATGATGGTCGGCAATCAAATGCTGACATACTATGTAGTTTCTTTATTTTCTCAAAAAGTTCATTATATGTTTAACATTGATGGAGCCAAGAAGCTATTATGGCCTTCAACAAGTAGTTAAAAAATGTCCTGAAATCAGTGATCCTCATGTTTCATAAAATGATCAGAATAGATGAAAAAAATGTATAAAACACAAAGCAGAATATTTTGAAAAGCAATAAAAGCATTATTTATAGTTTTTGAGATGAAATGTGAGAGTCCATGTAATGTATAGATTTATGGTGCTAGCCACTTCCAACTTGAAACAATTGAACATCCTTCAATTTTACTTTTACAATGAGGCGGATAGTGTATAAATAGATGGTTAGTAATAATTAGAGTTTAATAGACTAACAGAGAGTTGCACTGAAATTAAAAAATGTAATTAATCGTAACCCATAAGATTTGACAGATTGTCTATATGTTATCTGCTACACCTTATAAATTACTTTTACGATTTACTTTTTTACTTTTAGTAAAAACTGCTGTAACTAATGGCTACCTAAGCAGCATTCCAGAGTTCTTTGTGGATATTTTGACTGTACATGTATATAAAGCCCACTACAAGGCAAACATTTCAAATGGGTCCAAAACAGGGATATCAAACCATATGTTGCTATGCTGGCTAATATGTTTTGGGAACTTCATTTATGTTTTCAAAGGTTGCCTCACTGGGTGTATTTTTTTCATTGAATTCTATGCTTCTAATCACATACATTTCATCTGTATATACATTTCTTCAACATGCTCTATGGAGTAATTTTATTTTGTTTAATTATGTGGTGCAACTAATTTATTGTAATTATGATTGCTTAAGAGTAGTTCACTAACAACTAAAAAACATGCCAATAACAAGTAAGTCTCTTTTAAATTTTTTCTTTTACTGTTGTCTTATATGTTTCAATAGAAAATAAAACATAATTTCCTTGCCAGTGCAAGTTTTGTTCATTATTCAAATGTTAATTAACCTTCAAGGAATTGTGTCGCTCAGCTATTTATTACATCAGGTTTATTGAAACATTTGCCCAAAACATGTGTCCTTGTGATTTGATAAGATATAGAAATCTATAGTACTCATTGTATCAGTTTGATTCCTTTGATGATAAAGGTGTATGTCTCAAATAGTGGTCCACGTATTGATTACAGTTTTAAATTTAATTGTAAAATGTAATATTGTTTTTGATATAGATGTGTAATATAGGTAATATGAAACTTAACAAGTTCTAATTATATTTATCATAAGCATAAAAAATATTTATCAATATTATATATAAATTTATTAGCACTGCAGAAAGCATTATCATGTGTATTATATATATTTATTATCAGCTATTTGAAGGTCTTTTGTGATTGTCAAAATTCTTTTTCTTTATTTTGGCATATCTGTAAGAATTTAATGGATGTAATTTAAGGTGCAATAAAACTTTCTTTTCTCATGAGAATCCTTGGTCAAATCTTTCCCTACATTTTTTAACACTACTGAAAGTGGAAAGCACCATAAATCTATACATTACATACTAGTAGTTATTTGCTTACTTTGCTTGGTATTCAGGGTTATGAAAAAAATAAAATAAAAGATGAAGGATGTATGAAATTCAAAGAATAAATAGCCTAAAACCATTTACAAAATGATTCTGCATCATATGATCCTATACTAATACATTTAGTAATATTTAACTTTTACCCAGGAAAAGATACTTATATGATATAAAGACAGTTGTGTTACGGGTGTCTCATAAATATTGTCGGTTTTAATGTAAATTTTGTTCATAATGAAAAAGGTTTATGTCAATAATGAACCTTAATATTACACTAATAAGAACATTATCATTTTTATGTTTAAAGAATAATGGACATTTTAAGCACCTGGAACCAACAAGCTTGCACCAGCTAATTGATCAATGAAGCAAAAAAGGTATACAAAGAACCTACCATATTGTGATCTTTGTCTATTATTCTGAGAAGTAGAGAAGTTGGTGAAAACTGCCTTTCGAAGAAAGGAAATAAAGTGTGAATTGAGAAAAAATTATGATGTATTTCAAGAGTTATTCAGTAACCTATGAAATAAAAATATCTTGAATTTGAATTTAAAAAGGAAAAAACCATACAAGTACAAATAGGACTTGCACAATGAGGGTTCCATGTAAACTTAATTATGCATGAAGACATTTCATCCACAAAAAGCTTCGATGATTTTTTCCTTTGATAACAATACTCATAAGATGTAGATTTCAAGAATTTTGAAACTTTGATTCTTTTATTTTTTCCGATTCTTATTTCTTTAATACTTATGATGATGAATTGATCATTATTATGTACTTAGTGAGTAATTAATATTTTTTTATTATTATAAACTCAAATCTATTTTTCTGAAGAGTGGGCAGAGACTATAGATTTTCATGTGATACGATCTTTTGGTCTTTGCATATCTTTAGCTTCATTGACATTCACCAATAGTTTTATGCAAGCTCATCGATTTTGGGTGCTTAAAAGTTGGCTTATTTTTATTAAGTAACTTAAAGAAATGAGATGTAAAGATCTAGTTTTACAATTTTAATAATCAATTTAAAACTTACGAGAAATGTGAAATTCAGCACTCAATCTATCGTATTAATACTTAACAATCCACTTTCTATCGCTATTGAGGCTTTTGCACTTAGGTGTGAGCTCTCGTCAGTAAAAGAAAGAACCTTTATAGGATCACTTGTCTATCTGTATATCTGTCACCGGTAATTTGCTGTGAACATACTGGAGTGTTTAAATTAGTATTTGGTACACATATGCTGTATGTATGTATGATGTGTCTCAAACACTGATAAATAACATAAATAAATGAATTTTAAATATGAGGATCACTTTTGGGGGTTAAAAAGGAAGATTATAAAAAGTTTTGCAAACTGTACCATGTAACGTATCAAATGAAACTGTCTATTGTAAAGATCTCAAGCTTTTTTTTTTAATAATTCTAATGCAAAGTTTTAAAATAATTTAAGAAAAATCTAAAATTGCACTCCTAAGATTTTGAAAAATAAATTGGGAACTAGTTCTATGCTTATAATTTTCAGAAAACCCTGTAAGAAGTCTCTAATTCATTTCAATCTCTTTCAATGTCCAGTATAAAGTGGTATGCACTAAGTAGGTACTTACATTATTATGCATGTTATTACAAACAAAGTATGTACTCAAGTATGAGTAGTTTTTACTATCAAGTATAATGTGTAACAGTTTGTATATTATTTTTGTAGCATCATAAAAGCAGTCATATCTACAAGCATCAAATTAGGTGTGATTATTGTGAAAATTTCAGGAAAACAATAAATAAATTCAGTCAAAAGTGAGTGAGGCTTGTGCTTAAAATCTGCAAATGAATGAATGGAAATAATTTCTTTTAAATATTTAATACAAATATATTTTGTAGTACAGAACCTTCAGTACATGAGTCTGACCCTCACTTAGCTCTTTTTTAATAACCTTTTTTGATTACATTTAAATATTATGTCAATCATTAATACCAAATTTTACTCTAAATTATACAAATCAGGGATGCATCCGATACCGATACCGATACCGATATATCGGCGATATATCGATTTACGATATATCGTATCGGGGATATTTTGATAGCGATACCGATCAACACTCTTTGTACTTTCGCTCACTCGTGCTGCTTTGTGCATACCATTGCGCTATAGCGATTTTTGTTGGTTATGTTAGAAATTATAAAATACAGAATTACAGTTGACACATCATAATTAATTGATTAAATAGTTGTGTGGTGAATATTTAAACATTTCAAAGACCTGTCTACAGTGCTTACGAAAATTATGTCAACTTCAAAACACAAAAGCACTATTTGGAGCCATTTTGAAATTTCGACGTTGGATAATTCCAAAGCAACATGCCTATATTGTAAAGAAAATGTGTCTCGAGGTACCACCTCTAAAAGTTATAACACGTCAAACTTATGGATCCACATGAAGAGGCACCATAATAGTGAATTGGACACCGCTTCGACCTCAAAACAACTACTCAGAAAACCAAGCGCGACGAGGGAGGGCGGTCTACAACCACAACCAAAGAGACAAGCAACTTTGTCAGAGATAATCGATAAGAAATCACTTTATGTCGACGACGACGTTCGGGCAAAAGATATAACTCTCACTATTGCTGAGCAAATATGCGTGGATATGGAGCCTTTTGATTTAGTAAACAAAATAGGCTTCCAAAGATTGATAAAAACTGTGTCCAAAATATAAAATGGTTTCGCGGTTCCACATTACAGAAAAAGTCATACCAGAAATGTATCAGCGAGTGAGAGCTAAAGTACTAGAACTATTAAAAGACCTGCATATTGTGATAACCACCGACATCTGGACAAGTGACTCTTCTTCGCAATCCAATGATTTTATTAGCTTGACAGCACATGGAATCACTGCAACTTTTGAGTACAAAAGTTACTGTCTTGAAGTTTGCCATTCGATGGATCGCACACAGGTATAAATATTGCAAGCAAACTCAACAATGCTTTTCATGATTGGAATATACAAGACCGAGTTCGAGCTATAGTTTCTGACAACGCAGCAAACATTAGTGTCGCTATAAGAGAGATTCAAGAAACGTATAATGTTGTACCTGTAAAATGTTTGGCTCACTCATTGCAACTGGTAATCAAAGCCAGGCTTTTTAAAGATGATAAAGTCAAAGAAATGATAACCAAAGCAAGGTCTATTATAGGACATTTTAGTCATTCCACGAGCAGCAATAAGGTATTAAAAGAAATGCAAGATACACATAATATTGCCAACCATGTCTTAATACAGGATATATCTACACGTTGGGACTCGACACTACAGGCATTGGGGCGTTTGCTAGAACAACGAGTTGCAGTGCAAGCTTGTCTACCTCGTATAACTTGCAAAGCAGAACTTACAACTGAAGAATGGATAATGATGGAGAAGGTGGTGAATATTTTGCGGTATTTTGAAGAAGCCACAAAGTCAATCAACAAATCCACTGCTACGTTGTCTGACGCCATTCCATTAATTAACAGTCTTCGAAAATTATTAGAAAATATGAGAGGTTCGTCGCCGAGAAAGAGGAGAATATATCGCAAAAATTAGCGGGTGATTTGTTAATGGCTCTTAATGAACGTTTCGAAGACTTGGAAAATGAGAGATATATTGCTTAGCCACAACGCTTGATCCTCGATATAAAACACGGATATTTCAACTACACTCTACAACATCTACAGCAAAAAGCGTCTTGTGGAGTTAATCATCAACATTAACGAAGATTTATATTCGAAAATGCTTCGGACATGGTCGCACCTACACCGAGCACAAGTTCTGAGATGACTGCTAGTGGTGGCCTTTGGAGCGTTTGTGAAAATATTATTAGAGAGTCCGAAGAAGATGATCCCCTGTCAACTCTGAGCAGCAATAACTCTCTCAAAGAAGAAGTCGAGAAGTACCTAAGATCTCCCAACATACCCAGAGACGCATATCCGCTACTTTTCTGGCACAATGACGTCTTATACCCCATTTGAAAAACTGGCGCAGAAGTACTTCAGTTTCCAAATGAGCTCTGTTGCATCCGAGGCTATTTTCCACCGCAGGTCTCATTCAAACAGACTTGCGAAACCGCCTTTCTCCACAAAATTTGAGACTACTTTGCTTTTTAAACAAAATCTTATAAATGTTAATTTTAATTATTAATATGTTAAGTATGTAATAAATCCACCATATTTTTTAAATGTTTAATCTTTTAATGTCAATGCTACTACTTATTTAATAAAGAAAATAACCCAAAGCGTATTTTATTTGTAGCTAGAAGTTTTATATTTTATTACCTTATCATTTCTTTGAATTTTCTAGGCGTATCGATATCGGTATCGGTATCGGCGATATTTTAGTAAAAGTATCGGTATCAGTATCGTATCGGCCAAAAGGCGTATCGATGCATCCCTAATACAAATCATCACATATTACTGAGCTTTTTGTATTACCTATTATATATAGCAGAATATGAAGTACTTTTGTTTTATTTATCCATACAAATATGTCCCAATATAAAATTTCATTTAATAATGAACAGATTTATAAAAACTGCCAATTCAGGCTAAATATAACATCTTGATTTATGCAAAGCGGATCTGGATCTCCAAAAAACTCTCTTGTGCATTATCATTGTTATTCTTTTTGCAAAAACACCATTAAAATAAGAGAATCTTGGACGAATTAACAACAATGTTCAGTTAATTGGGTCAAAATCAGCATTATTCTCAATAGACATCAAACTTTCACGTAAATAAATACATATCCAAATTTGTTAACAAAAATAATTAAACAAACGTAAAATTATAAATTGCGTTTCCTTTTAATAAAGGATTTTTTATTCTTAAATCGTTACTTTAATAAAGCATCCTTCTCGTTTTCGAAATATTATCAATCATAAAATAGAGGCTTTTATAAATAAAAGTAGTATTAGAAAACAAAACAAATTGGAAAAATCCAAAAAATAATCTGTCATTTATAGCTACAGCATAAATAAAAGTAACTCACCGCTGTGTTCCGTGAAGATATTTGAGCCGAGGATGCGGGGGTCCTTTGGCACCAGCGGTTTGTTGCGCGCCGACCGCATCGAGGCGCCGCTGGCTGTACCTCGTTCCTTGGCCTGCTGAGCCCCCATAATGCCACTAAATAACGACTGAACCCTCAAAACATAAGTATATGGGTCGAACTAATTCAATAAGACAACTCGACGGACCTTCGAACCCCCATCCATTCTATATAAGATAATATATTTAAGTAGAGTTATAATTTTAGAAAGTGTATAAGTGTGTTGAAGAACGAAAATAAGAGGATAAGAATGTCCGCGACTCCGCGAGGCGATTTTGAATTAAGAGAAACACTACCACCGCCATTAACAGTGCAACTGACATGCTGACATGTTTGTTTGACGTCGATTTTTTAGTTTCTACTCGCCACCGCTATCGCGCTAGTGAGAAAGAAGGGATGTTCCATTTTGAAAATACTTTAAATTATTATACATATGAAAAAAAATATGTTTTTATTTCTGCTACTATTTTCAACACATATTTTAGAATTTCAACTCCGCATTAAGAAGAAAATTTTTATCAGCTACATAAAAAAATAGTATGTCATATATTTAAAACTATCTCAACATATCTGGTTATTTATTTCCATTAAAGAGCGTAGATTGGGATTACAAGTTAAATTTTAGAGGTAATCTAAAAGTTCACTATAAAGAAAACATCAATTTTATTATCTACTCGTTTATAGAATTAAAATTTAGATATTTAATTAGTCTAATCGATACCATTAATGCTTTCCATAATGTGGGTGACTTGCCTCAGTATCAATACAAATAAATAGTAAATCCAAAAGAGCACACTTTTAACTGCTTATTTACTTTTTAGTGAATAATAAATTTCATTACTGATTCATAGAGAAAAACGAGAAACGAAAAAAAAATATTCTCGAGAACTTATGAGAAAAAATAATTCAAAATAATGTGGTAAATTACTTATGCTAACTACTACTACTAACGACCAGTCCGCGACTTAACTCCGGTGTTTTCTTTTTCATATAAACCTTGACAAATTATCCAAACCTTTTTCATGAATCACACATCTATTAGTGTAAACCGCATAAAAATCCGTTTAGTAGTTTTGAGTTTATCGCGAACTCAGACAGACAGACGCAGAAGAAGACTTTGTTTTATTATGTGTAGTGATCTGCAAGCATCGAACGGTATTACATTGCTTTTAATCTTCTTGACAGTTTTAATGACGCCACCTCACATTAGAAAAATACATGCGTATTCATTGATCTAAAAATAGGAAGATACACAGTTTCGCGCTCAAAACAGCCGCAGTAAATGAGTGCTGAAATAAGCAGTTTAGCACTCATTGCATTTAGTGTAATTTTGTTGTATCTTCCGTTATGATGTCTAAGTGTTCTATTATAAAATGCAAAATAGCACCTAAAAAGTTATAAAAGGTTGGTATTTCTTTTTTTAGATAAATAAAATTTAGTTTGTAATAGGTGCTTAGTTATGTATTATAAAGAGTAATTGATGAGTATTTTGTATTTCTTCATTTAAAGTAACATCAAAAGCTGATATATAAACCGACTTAAAAGAAACAAACCTAAGCAACACCAATCTCGTATTTCTTGCGTTGTCACGTTATTTCATCGCTTAACAATAGAGATTATATTCTTATATGAGTCCCTTTTTTTAATTTTATTGTTTATTCTTATATTCATACAAATCTTAAAATTATCTCTAAAAGGAAATGATACAGTAGATTAAACTTATTCCAAAAGAAATTATGTTTATTATTTTTGAATTTATTTTTTAGCAAATTATACATAAGTATTATGTTTATTATAATTATATTATTGTTTAATTAATGGTTATCTTATTTTATTATGTACATGAAAAAAATTATATCCCTATAATCTAATAATTATCAAGTGTCTTCATATATATTTTCACAGACCATAAAATCATCAAAAAAATGTATAAATGTCTATTTTTACCAATACTATGAAATTAAAGATTCATATTAATTTGAATCTTAGGCTATTACTACATTAAGCTTTGTTATGAAGATAAATATACTGCCTATGATTCTTTTCATATATTCAACCAAGAAACAATAATAAAACCTTAAAATAATATTAAACCACTTTACTGATGTCTTGTTTTAGACCAATACGTATAAATTAAAAAAAATTGACTTATTGTCTTCCAATAACAAAATGAACATTACTTGTTTTCTTTGTATTTAATATTAACCTTACGTTATGACATTTCGGTTGAAATGTCAAATGGTAAATAATCTTCCTTCCCTTCCTTTTCTTTGGCACTGCAAAACGTAAAACGTAAAACAAATACAAAATGTTCACTTTGAGCCATTTTTCGCCGTTGAAATAGTATACAACTGTGCATCTTTTCTTTTTTATACATTTATATACATATCATAATTAATTTTCATAAAAACAATTTAATCAACATAACACACTTAGACAGCTACATACTAACAACACGAATCGACTTGTAGTTAATCTAAAGCAAATAATAAAATGCTTCCGTTTCATAACGGTTTGCGGCCGTTATTGCGACTACGTACCAGTTCCATAAACACAGACAAGACACTGCCACGGAAGCTTTTGCAGTTTTTTTTTCATATTTACTCGAATATATTTTTTTTAATTTCAAAAGTAATGATAATGCTGTTGTTCTTAATAGAAGGGTACTCATATTATTATACGAATGCAATATAAATATAATAAAGACAAAAAAGCCAAAAAAAATGTTTAATGTTATCAAAGTCAGATTACAGAACAATTCGAAAGGTTCGTGTCATTAGGAGTGCATAAAAAGCTATAAAACACTTCTTGTTGTGCATGGCAAAAGTTGGAAACAAAGGAGACTTTGCGGTTAATGATATACACAAAATATGTATACATATACATATTGACTATTTTTTGTAATTATACAATAATAATTCCTCAGTTGTCATAAGATCTACGTATTTATGTGTATATATATATTTGTTATATTTGTCCCGGCGCAATGCTCAGTTACTGCAAATTTATCATCTCGCTCGAAATTCAATAAAAGAATTTAAAAAATGATTGATGTGGGTTATTGACTAAAAACTCGACTAAATGGTCTACACACAACAGTTATCTACAATACTTACGCACATAGGTTGGCTGCGTCTGCACTATAACGAAGGCATTCATATAAATGAAAAATAATTATTAACGCAAGTTCAATGTATTTAAAATCACATAATATTCGGATATAAAAATAAATATGTGGGATAAATAATGTAATGAGGTCGTGCCTTGTTGGTCAAAGTTTAATGCAGTAAGCAATTAACAATCTTTTCTAAATACAAGAGTAGCACACTATTCTTTTTTTCTTTTATGTTTATTTTCTTTAAGAATAAGCGAAGCGCAAGTAATTCCTTTCCATTGAACATTCTGTGCCTTTGTTTAATATTCGACTGTCGAACAATTACCCTGTTTGTTGGAGCGTTTTAAGAATATCATAGACTAATATCAACATTTAATCTATTAAAAATTGCTAATCATGCGCAAATCGACTAAATAATTTAATCGCCTAACAATTGAATATACTCACTGTGCCTTAGTTAATAATGCAATGATTAAGTGTGTGAGAATATTTTACAATTTGTCATTAATTATATGATTCTACTGATGGTATTCATAAGTATCGACGGCTTTCATAACTGAAATTCATACGCTGCTATTTATACATGTTATAATTTGTTACATCAAGTATCTAGTTTTATGAACAGTACAACTTCTTTCTTTTAATGATACTTGTTAATTGTCGGGGCAAGATGTTTTGATAATAAAACGAATGAATTGCATGAATTGCAATAAGTATGAAACATGTGTATTATTAAGAAATTATTGGAACAAAAGCGTTTGCAGCATTAAGGAACATAAATATATGAAATTGAAAGAAAATTTACAATCAATGAATGAACAGCACACCATGGGTTTATCTGTTTTAATAGTGGAGATTTGATGCTGGTAGTTCGTTTGTGCTTTGGTCATCCACGTGTATGACATATTGATTCAACAAAAGAAGCAGTAGGATACTATCCTAGTACAGGAACTCGCCGATTATCGGATTGGTCTGAGATTTCTAAATTCGGGACATTCTAAAAACACTATACACAACCACTTATAATCATCAGATAAGACCTATAAAAGTTGTCAAACAGTGCCTCACGAATTAAACAGGAATCAAGGAAAATGTCGAATAGAAGCTTCCAAACAGCTCCTTGCCCTGCTAAAAGACGATTTTATGGAACGCATTGTTGCTTACGATGGAAAATGGATTTATATAAACAATCCAAATATTGGAAAACCAGTGTTTTGTTATGTATCTGGTGAGTTACGAAAGTGGTGTACATTGAAAAAAATCCAGACTGCCGAACTATTGTTGGTGAGATATATTGTGCACAGCTGACGCAAACGTCTGTAATTTCGTCTGACAAATATCTAGAATTAGTGAATCAAAAACAAGTGTTCTTTATATAACAATGCTAGACCATTATACTGCGAAAGTTACGTTGGATAAAATCTAAAAATAATCTGTATAAAATCGAAGAATTCAATTACCGTATCCAACTACTAGCTCGTCCAGCAATTATTCTGGACCTTGTACTGTCAAACTACTATTTTTCAGATCTATGGCGAAATTTTTTAGTGAAAAATATGGTGTTCGAAGAAAATGTTGAAAATGCATTTCGGCAATTTTCAGCATCTAAAGGGCAAGAAATAGTTTCACCAAGTTCTCAGAGAGCTCACTGGACATTGGATTAAGAGCATAAAAATACGATGGGCTATAATTTGAGCATTGAGGTTTTGCTTTTGTATAATAACTTAATAAAGAAATTAAACATTAAAAGCCAACATCATTTATGAGACACCTTAATAATAGATGTTCTGAAACATAATGATCGTTATCACATAGCCCGCCGTTC
Organism: Eumeta japonica; assembly: GCA_005406025.1. Classification (NCBI taxonomy): domain Eukaryota; kingdom Metazoa; phylum Arthropoda; class Insecta; order Lepidoptera; family Psychidae; genus Eumeta; species Eumeta japonica. The sequence continues at coordinate 19,111 of BGZK01003076.1, read as the reverse complement.
TTGGGAGCCGTGAAATAAGAGAAATATCTTTCTATTAGATATTCCCATCATTTGTGAACAATTTTTTATAACACGAATATCTGATTACTGCCCAGCTAACATGATATTATGTATAGAAATGCGAAACATCCAAAAGCTTTTAGAGCTTGTAGGTCGTAAGATTAAATATAACATCGTTTACATATGTACGATACAACCATCACTATTATAGTTTTAATAATAAATATTTTAGAAGACACACTGTGGAAGCGTAATATAACAAATAAAAAACACTCTTGTTATGAGTAAACTCTACGGAACCGTTGAAAATAAATAATAATAATTAAATTCCTTTTCATGAAGTGAACTTAACGAATACAATAAATACATAAAAATTATAGTCAATATTAATATTTAACAAGGATTAAAAACAAAAATAATAATAATATGTATAAGAATGGTTAGTTAGAAATTATTAACAATATCACAAATCATAAAAACAAGACAAAGACTGACATCAAAAACAATTTAAACAATAATTCGACTGAAAAAAAACTAGGTGACGGTATGTGTTTAAAACCAGGCTCAAGACTTTACATATTGTTTTGTGCTATAACGTTTTGAGGCGAAAGTACGAAATCATTCGTGTTTTCATTTTAGAACACAAATTGAATTTTCAAATTATTTAAATGTACCTTTACATTCATAAGTACAAAATATAAAATATATCGGATACAAAAATCGATACATTCTTGTTATCCAAATATATTTTCAAATACAACTTTTGACTAAACTATATATACAGTAAATAAATTAATTTTCTATAATAAATAATAAAATAATTAGTTTTCATTGTAGGAAAATTCTTTTTAGAGTAAACTTTTGAGCGACGATGTATTGTGGAAAGAATAATTGATTTCAAAGCTACTTTATAAAAATAAGAGTGGGTTTTGTTTCCCAATACGATGTTTTAAAATTATAAGGACTATAAAAAATACTTTTCAGAAAGTTATTTTTTTCACAAAAATTCATGAAGTTAATTAATGAAGTTAATTAATTGAATGCATTAATTAATTGCTAATTAATTGCTGACCAAATTTACAGCAAAACACTTGCATTAGGAATAGAACTGATTAGATTTCTGAATATGTTAATTCAATAATTCCAGTATCATTCAAAAAAATGTGCGGACGAAAGCCCCTCGTCAGGATCATAGTTTTTTTTTTTTTTTATAAATAATGCCAAGTAAGGAATGAAATGAAAGAGTTCCATTTATCCATTAAGAATTAAATATAAAATTGTGAATCATGAATGAAATTTCAGGAGAGAGAGATTCGCATGGAGAAAACTTAATGCTTTTTGTTATGTTACGATTTCTACCGTTAAACTCCTACCGCATGCTAAGTGAAGAAATTTCGTTTCAAAAACGTTTTCTGTTTTGTTTTTAATTGAGGTTTTCAAAATATTGGTTGATGTTAAATTTTCAAAAATCTGAGTTCATCTAAATGCCAGATGACCAATTTCAATCGCTCTGTTCATCAAAATATATTTAAGATTTACTCACACACACCCACATATCTTCACACATTTACAACGACATACAGACATTTCTTCAAAAAAATTTCAGTGAAGCTTCTTAAGAACTTAAAACGCAGATATCTAGTAAAATATCCATTTTCGGAAATCAAACTAAAAACAATGACAATCTCAAATTTATGGAAATATAAAATCTTTACTAGGAAAAATTTAACTAAACAGATCAAATAAATAAAGTTACAATTTCACAAATATTACCTATTTCAAATGTGTGGTCTATATCAAATATGTTGCTGCAAGTATGGCGTGATTAAAAGTCTACATTATATTGGCAGAATTGCCGTTGAATTACTTGGAAAGAAGTTTGACCAAGTAAAACCTAAAATGGGGACCAGCTTCTTCGCTTCTGAATCTCCAGCCCTTTCCCTCGTAAAGAACTTCATTTTAACGGCCTAAAAACTAGCTGTCTTAAAGAGACTAGGATGAATAAATTCGTATTCTCAAGTTTGTTATATTTCAAATGCTTCTGTATAGTCGCAAATTCAATCGCAGGGACTGGTACTTGTGAGCTTCATGCGAATGGGACGCTAAAATTTGTGACAATGCGCAAGTAAGACAATGTCTTTTGTGTTAGAAAACTACCGTTAATTTGATTGCATTTCATCCATTTCATCCATTTCATCCAAGTTGTAAGTTGTGAAATCAGGAAGGATTAAGAACACAAGAGCTTTTCTTTTGGTTTCCCTCTTGCGGCGAGGAGGAGGTAAAAAATTTTTATCCTGCACACCCTCGCGCCCGTACGCGAGGGCAGTGTGGGATTGAAACCCACTAATAAATTCCTCCTGAAAGTGAAGTAATTGGGTCGGCTATGCTATTTAGTCGGTCGAGACGAGTCGGATGACAAGTCAGACGACTTTGATAGCTTCACCGAGTGCGGCCGGACGGCACATGCGAGTGCCGACGGCGCGTGACATGCGCTATGGACGACGCCTCGAGAGAGTCGTCTCGGCATAGGATGTCGCAGGAAACCGTCACGGGTCGGTTCCCTTTCCTCCTGCCCGGCCGGAGGCGGTTAGCGGCGGCCGGGTGGAGTAAGGGATCTTAGGTCTATGACCTGACTAACGGATAGACCTACTCGTCAGTCATGCGTATTGTTGATGTCATTAAGGATTTCAACCGCCGCTGTAAGAGCGTCAGGTGGATCGGTAAGTATGTTCCGTGACCTACGGATAAGGTGGGTGGGATGCGGCGGTTGATAGTCAACCGCCGCGCGAAGGAGCGCATTGGGATGTGATCCCGCGATGTCGAAGAATCGCTTCGATGCGTCCTTCATATATTTGGAAATAGTGGGAGTTCTAAGTCCATTACGAACACACCAATGTGCATCCGTTGCGGCTCTACAGAATTTATTCTGTATTACCTGTAGTCTATGTAGTGCTTTCGGAGCGGCGTGAGCGAAGACGGAGACGCGTATGTCATCACCGTCCTAATGCACATTTTGTATATGGTACGTTTATTACGTCTAGATAGTTTACTTTTTCTACCGAGCATGGCCCCGAGCCTTGCTTTGTAGAAAAGTGCAGTATTCTAACACGCTCGATATGATCTCGGAAGTGTAGATTTTATCGAGCGTGACTCTAAGTATTTGTAGTTCCGTTGCCACGGAATGTTCGCATCCAACATTTTAAGATTGGGAGTGTTTTTGTCGACAATGAGTCGACTCTAATCTTACCATACTTGAATTGTATGGCTGCTGATTTGTCGGGGTTTACTTCTATCCTCCACTTCCGGAACCATTGACCTAGCTCGTCAATGGCCCTCTGGAGGGGAGGAGGGTGAATCGGGTGCTCCTATTCCTACTTCCGTGAAAGAGCGCGGTATCGTCCGCGAATAACGCGAGTTGGACGCCAGACGACGACGGTCGCGGTATATCGTTTGTGTACGCGGAGTACAGCAGGGGAGAGAGGGTGGAGCCTTGAGGAACTCCTGCTCTGATAAGACGTCTTGTCGAGTGAGTGCGCTCATGCCTAAATGTGAAATGTCTGTTTGCTAAATAATTTTGAATAGTGATTATGAGGCGATCTGGTACTTGGAGGGAATATAACTTATAAATCAGACCTGCGTGCCATACCCTATCGAAGGCCTTGGCTACATCAAAGAAAACAGCTACGGTGCTACGTTCGGTTTCAAAGCCCTCCGAGACATACTCTACTAAGCGGAGGACTTGCTGTGGACAAGAATGGGCTGGGCGAAAGCCGAACTGTTCATCTATGATAAGGCCTTTCCCTAGGAGGTGATCGCTAAGGCGAGTTTTGAGAATTTTCTCGAAAGTTTGCCCAGACCGCTCAGGAGGCTGATCGGTCTGTAGCTGGCAGGAGGTCGCGTGGTTTCCCTGGCTTGTGGATGCCTATAACCTCCGCCTCCTTCCAGGCGGGAGGAAAATAGCAATTTTTATGCACGCGTTAAAAATCGCGACCAGTAAGCTAACAACGGTATAAAAGCATTTGATTGCTTTATTACTAATACCATCGAGGCCCGGTGCCTTTCTGGTGTTAAGTGATTTCACTAGCGTTTGGACTTCGCTGAGTGAGACGGGAGCCAGATCGTCTTTAGGTTCGAGGGAGTTTTTGGAGAACCTCTTCCTCGATGCGACTGATATGAGCGATGTCGTGCGGAGGAAGCGTGAGAGCATTGAGTCTCTATAGAGTCTGCAAGGCACTCTGCTATCTCCGCGTCGTCTATGGCCACTGAATTATCAGGTTTTGAGTGGGGGTATAGGGGTATATCCTCGGTTTTGAGCGCTTTGGTAACTGCCCAAAACGCTTTGTGGGATGGTTTAATTTCCATGAGGTCGCTCCAACTCTCATTTCGGAATTCCCGAACGCGAGCTTTCACTTCGCGTTGGAGAGCTCGCTCTGGATCTGTACTCGTGGGATATGCGCTCGCGCGGCGCAACTGCGTTTTTGCTCTTATCAATTCGAGAATATCGGGCGGAAACTTCCGGCGATCCGAGGATGCCGGAACCTCCGCTCGCTCTCTCGACCACTGTCCTGACGTGGTTGGTAAGAGCACCTATGGCAAAGTCAATCTCGTCTGTAGACGCGATGTCATTGGGAATGCTGTTGAGGTTTGGAGTGTCGATTTCCTCAAGCGCGGTCGACTCTTTTCCAATTAGTAATTTTACGGATGGGAATAGGCCTCCCGCCGTCGGGAGGTCCCATTTTAATATAACCGGCCGGTGGTCAGACGTGAGACCGTGTATTGTCTCAATACTATTGAAATTAAGTGCAACTCCTTTAGTGAGTGCGATATCTATCGTCGAGGGTCTATGTGTGACGACATGGGAAAACATGTCGACGTAGAGGGCGATGATTCCGAAGTCTAGTCTGTCCTCGAGTTCGTCGAGTTTAATTCCGTTATAATTGTTAGATGGGCAGCCCCATCTTATGTTTTACATTTGAAATCACCGAAGAGGATGACGGCATCCCCTAAGGCAAAGGGCTCTTAGGTCGCGCCGGAGCAACCGTTTTGGAGACGGGAGATAGACCGAGACTATGACGAGTGTACTATGGCCCGTCATAGCGAGTCTACAACCCGTGGCTTCCATATTTGTAAGTGGAGGAATATTAATAGGGCCGCAATGTAGGGAGCGTCTGTAGTACGGAGAAGTACCCCCCTTTCTACTGTATGTCCTGTCCGTTCGTAGTTGGACATAGCCTGCGATGCTGCAGGTTTTAAGCCTATTCGGTTTAAGATATGTTTCTTGTACGAGAGCGATATCGATGCTGTTCTCCGACATACATTTTTAACTCTAAAACGTTCGAAGTTAGACCGCAAGCGTTGAATGATAATAATCTAATATTTTTGGTTTGAGGCGCCCAACTGAGGGAGGAAAGCTACTACACCCGGGTGCAGACATTTATATGGACTCTAATTTAACCATCAGGTGATGGTATCTGACGAGAACCATGAGTTTCTCTTCGACGTTACTGCACGCTCGGAAATCTCGGGCGAATTCCGAAATCTCGAGCTCTTAACGGCGCGAAGGATGGACATCACCGTTTGGATGTCGTCTCCAAACGATGAGGTGCCCGCGGTCGGGAAGCGGGGGCGACACGGGTGGCTCGCGGTGGACAGCCTCTCCGGATGGTCCCGGAGCGGCCCTCGGTGGCAGCGTGGGATTTGGTTTACCCACGGGTTCGAGGCGGGGCGAGAGGCGGCAGCCGAGGAGGTTGGTTTGTTTCCCGCAAGATCGGGGAAGTTATTTAGATCCCGAGGCGAAGCTACGGGCCTACTTTTAGGCCTATTGGGATTAGGCCTATTATGAGAAATAAATTTAGGGGCTTTCGGATATCCCCTATAGTTGGCCGTATGCTGCTGGAGACAATTCATGCAGGAGGGTTTCTCTCCTGACTCACGAGTACGCGGCACTCTCTGGTCCAATGTGGGACCAAACATTTCACGCAGCGCGGGTCCGCATGACAGTTGGCGGCCGCGTGGCCGTACAACTGGCAGCAGTGGCACTGCCCTGGACCTCCTTTCTTGTGCAGGGCCTCTACTGGATACCGAGAGGCCACACACCATGTTCAGATTATTGAATATATTCTTGGCTTCCTCGGTCCTGGAAGGACGGCGAGAACTAGCCATAATGGTGAGCCGTCTCTGCGGCAAAGTCTGTGCACCGAGTGCACAGGGAAGCCCTGGCCGCAGAGGTCGGCTTGGATTTCGTCTACCGGTCGGTAGGAATGCCGCGGATAACGGCCTTTAGTTTACGCTCCTCCTCGAGGGCGTACGTGTGAAATTGGACTTTGAAGTCCACGAGATATTGTTGAGACTGCGGAAAGTCTCAACGTCTGGGCAGTGAATTTTAATGCCGTCGTCGGCGGTGCGGACGGCTTTACTGTAGTTTATCCGCAGACGGGTGCAGTCTGCGGATATTTGAGGAAGTTAGCGCCTTTGCGCAAGAAAATGGGTGGAGGCAGTTTAGGCCTAGGAGGTGCGGTGGGCTTGGCACCCGTCCTAGGAGTGGTTTTGGCGGTCACCGCCTGCGTGGAAGCGGAGACTGGATTTCGGGTTGACTCAACCGGGGCGGTACTCGTAGTCTGAGTCTGTTGGACCGCGGCGGGGAGGGCTTTGCATCATTTGCACGGGATGTGGGCGCCGATGATGGGTCTATGTCCATCTCCGGCTGGTCGCGAGCCACCTTCGCTTTTTTGAGCGCTTTTCTTAGCGCTCGTTTATTTTTACCCTCTACGAGGGTAAATGAGGTGTTACTGTTTTCGGACTCGCTGTCCGAACCGACGACTGTGCTGTCGGAGCACGTCGCTCCTTCGTCGGACGATGAGCTCGCCTGGCGTTTATTTTTATTCGTCTTCATTGGTGATGTTGCGCGGCTCGAGGCGCGGCTCGAGACGGGGGTCACTTTCGCGATTAGTTTTTTTACTACGTCCTGAGGCGCTTCGTATCCTATTTCGGACAGCGCTTTGGTTAGGACCTGTTGTATGAATTCTAACGTGATGGGAGTTTTGGGGCCAGACCCTCCCGCCCCAGGGGAGCAGGGAGGAATCTTGGTCCATGGTAGGCTAATTTTAAATTAAATTAAATTATTATTTATGTTTATGCGTTGTATAGCGTTAATACAGGTGTATTAACGCTAACGGTATATATACTTGAGTGATACCGTGCGCCTTTGATCGTACAGTTGCCGGCTGTCGCGCAGGTGTCTAATTACCGTCTATTGTTCGTCGGGGCGAACAGACGACGCGGTCGGCCGGCCGAATTCTCGGAGCTCGACGGGCAGGTATGCGAACACACAATGGGATGCTCAGCTATGTTTGCGCGGTATGTCGTCTAGTAAGTCTTTTTAATATTGAGGTTTTAAATTCGAAATAAGGGGCGCGCGGGTTTTGACCTAGCGGCCTAAGAACTCGTATCCGAGCTAGGTCTGCTATAGACCCAGCAAACGGGGGGACGGAGGATGGAATGATGGAGGGTGGGCGGGCGACACCTGGTATCGGCGAGGAGCACCCCAAGGCCGGTGGTCCCAGGTCCGTCCGGTTTGCCGTTCCCTGAAGGGAAAGGCCAGCGCCCGGCTCGCTGCAAATCACCTCGTTGACACCGTTAGGTAGCCAGTGATTTGACCTTAAGGGTTTTCGAAATGTCGCTTTATTTGTGAAAGCAATTAAAAGCTTTCAAAAATTCAGCGAGTTAAAACCTGAAATAATAAATTATTATTAACTGTGGATGGCGCCGGCGGCGCCGCGGACTCTCGATCGGCAGGGCCGGAGGGTTCGCGGGGGCGAGCGGGGCGCAGCGGAGCGCAACGGGCGGCGATCTGCACAAAAAGCGAATAACTTAGTTAGAGCGCTGGGAGCGGGCGCGCGGTAGCGTCCGTTCGGGGCGGGCGATCGAACTGAACTGAACACAAGAGCAATTAGCAGAAACCAGCATTTGGCATAATATCTTTAAGGCAATGGTAATGTGGAAATCTACTACAGCGTCATAGAAAAATTAGCCAGTAATGGCTAATATTTATTAAGCCGCATATGTTATTTTTTATTTATTTATATAGATGTTTTTATCCAATCGGACCGTCAGAGCCATTCAGATCGAATTTTCATATATGGCCTTGCCAAAATTAATAGACGACTGTGTATGCAATCATGCCATAGATACTGGGATTAAAACGGCTTTTAATATGGGTTTGCTAAAAAATTAGCATGTCTTGAGACCCTTTTAGTAATATAATAGCACGCAAGGCACTATTCACTTTATTTCCAGCATTTATTCTACTTTCAATATTGCTATCATGTTTACTGTCCTTTTTAAACAGACTGTCCGAGTACACAAGCCATTTCGATACATTTAATACATATATTTAACCCTAACTTACGTTATAAAACCTTTTACACACACGCTAACAACATACATTAGCTCCATATTGATATTTACTGGTCACATTGAATATTTTGTTTTGTGATATATTTAGATTAAAATTATCTATTTGATGTTTACTATGATTCGTGTTTAAAAATTGTAAATTATTAGTAATATAATGATGATAAATTTAACACGTAAGTAGTTTATGAATGATCTTAAAATGTTTAAAATTGAAAAAACTGTTAATTCTTATATTACAGTGTTTGTCTATCGCAGATTTACTTAAGCATAATTAAGAGATCTTGTATTATAAATTCGGACATTGTTTTTATTTGAAGCTTACACCTTTGCATAACATTAAAAAGATTAAAAATGTTTCGTACAACAAGTAGTATATTTCCCTACATTATCATTTTATATTATTTTTAAGTTTTTTAAATTATTTTTTTTTATTAAATGCCAGTAAATTAGTAACATAACTTTTAATTCGTATCTTGTTACCACATTACATTGTTGAACACAAATTGTTAGTAATTTAATTGTATTATTTAACCTTTACATTCTAAAATTTGATTTACTGCATGTGAATCTCAATATTTAAAATCGAATTGTAATTTTGTGAATACTGATTATCCTTTAGCTTTACTCATTTGTTCTCAGAGAGTAAGAGATGTAAATAAGCAAAAAATAAACTACTGTTTGTTGTTCGCGTTTCAGACACGTACATTTCAAAAATACAATTGGAATTTTCATTTTGTGTATTATAAGTTTTTCTCTTAGGGATTTTACAACATGGTTGTATTACAATTAGAATTAAAAAATAAATATTGTGGAATCATCACCTATTATACTATGTTTTAATTTTTTTAACACGGGTGCATTACCTTTATTTAATACTATTGTTTGCCTCTGAGAAGAAAAAGAGGAAAAAGTAGTTAGTAGCCTTAAAAAATGTATTTGCTGTTTTGCAATTTCAGTTTATTACATTATCACTATAAAAATCTCAAGACCTTCATTTTAGTCTTATTTGCTAAATTCCAATGGCATGAGTTGGAATTGGGTATAATTTAAATTTCATTAAATTACACCCAATTTGCGACATTGTTATTTGGAAATTAACTTGTTAAAATAATGTTTTTGAATGAATTAAATCTAGACGTCCCTTATTACTTATTTTACGACTTATTACGATACGTAAGAACAATAAATCGAGCATACAGCCTGGTCGTAAGATAATTATGGCATTTATGCATTTTAAAATTTTATTTGAGAAGTATTAATCGATTTGATATTTAAATATCACTTTTAATACTTAGGACCTATAAAAGTGTTTTATTGATTTATGAAAACCGCCCAATAATATTTCCTTAAATAATTTCTCTGTTAATTTTTTATCAAATTGGATTTTAACACTATTCATTTGTTTTGGATTGCCAGCATAGTAGATGGTATGAAGATTTATGAAAAATTATTCATAATCTAGATTAATACTATTAAAGTTTTCGTATTTTACAAAAGTAATGGATTTTATGTAATTTCACGGAATATAAGCTTTTGGGGTCCTGATTTCTACTAACTAATACTGGCAGCACTGCATAAAACTAAGAACAATCGCATTCGTAAACTTAGAAATTAATATTAAGTTGTGAAAACAATATTTTGGTGTTACGACAAAACACATGTTATCCTGTATATAAGAAAACTTAAATGAAATATATATTTTTTAATATTTATGTCGTGACTTCTGAAAACTTTCGTTAGTGTGTCAATTAACGGACGCGTTCCGTGTATGGCGGCCCTAATGTACCTTGATTAGTCCGACACAATTCCGACCTATGATTCCGACATTGCCATGAGCGTCAATAACAATACTATTAAGTTTAGCTATAGCGTTTATTTTGTTAGCAAATAAAGTTTTTTATATGTGCCCCTGAAATAATGCTCATTTAGTTGTGATAAGACATATTATTTTTCTTAGACGGTGAAGTATACAAACGGTGAGTTGACGCGTAGTTCTAAAGGTAGGGTCTGGCGTCAGGGCGACGTCGTTTACAGTTAACTTACGTACTGTCTGCGTACTTGACAAGGAAAACGTTCACGCCTATTTCATTGTTGAAAATTTGAAATTGGTTATCGTCTACTAACGCAACAAAAGCTGATTCATATTTCATTTATTTTATTGCCATAGACTACATAATATATCTTTTATTTTTCAAATGATAATGCATAATCTCTACATTGTGAAGTCATAACAATTCAATGATTGTTCCTACAAAACTAATTTGGTGTATGTAATGGTGTGGCAGTAGATAAAGTATGTAATTTTAATTTTATTACATTATATATATTTAAAGAAAAGCTAATGGAATTAGAAGTTTAATGGTTTCAGAAATAGCCTAGTAAATGAAAATGCTAATGGCATGATATAGTCTCATTTTAATTGGATTTTTCATTGCAGAATTAAAATTAAGAATCTCCTGCTTTAAATATTCTAATTAATTCATTCATTCAATTCATTTAATAGATTTAATATTATATCTACATACACAATTTTGACAGGGATGGCATGCCAGAGCAATTTTCATTACGGTGGAATGATTTCCATGCAAACTTGTCACATGCCTTCCACGCGTTACTCGAGGGCCAGGACATGGTAGATGTGACTCTGGCAGCTGGTGGTCATTACGTACATGCTCACAAACTGATACTTTCCGTTTGCAGTCCTTATTTCAAAGAGCTGTTCAAGGTAAGCTTAAAACTCACAAATATTAATATTTGTGGATTAGATTTCATAATCTGTTTTTAGTACAATTTGCAAATCTGAATTTTCGCAATGTGTAATTTTAGCAATCAAAAAACTGCGCTGCTGTTATTACTATTTTTAGACATAGGACAAACATAGTTTTTAAAATATTAATTTGTTAGCACTAGTGCCTAGCAGTATTGTATATTGTATATAACTACAGTTAAAACCGTTTATGGCGACATCGTTTAGAATGACATACCGGTTATATTGATCAAAATCAAAGGTCTGGTCTGAATGCTATATGACCACCTTATCAAAAACATCGCTTTTTACGACATTGCTTACTATGACATTCCGCATTAAGCGACCACAATTGACTAATGTTTTTGGAGAATTATATCTGTAGAACAACCAGTTCAGCTGTATTGTAAACAATTTGAATGGGCACTATATAATGGTTAATGACTATTATCGTAGAAGTGAATGTGCCAAGTTTAGAGTCTTGTAATTCTTAAGAATGAAACATGTGTATGCCGCTGAGTCAAGGTCCACTTCTTATCTCTACAGTCAGTTTGTTACTTATCTACACACAAGATGAACCAAAACACATTGTGGAGTTAATTTTGAAACTTTTAAAATCCCCCAAACAAAAAGAAATCAAATATCGAAAGAAAAATCATGTATTATTTCAAAGCTACAAAGCGGAATTCTGTACAAAGACTTGGCAAAACAATACGATATATCACACTTTGACAATTTCAAACATTTGGAAAGAGAGGGAAAAAATACGAATTCTTACAAAATTTTTTTGAAAGTAAAACAAGCAAGAACAACGAAGCATACGAAGATTAAGGAACCTTTGTTAAAGTGATTTAAATATCAAATAATAAATAATGTGTCAATAAATGGATCAGTCTTTTTAACAAAAAGCAAATGGCTTTTCTCAATGTTTTTGTGAAAATTTTGTTTGCTCGTTTAGTTGGATTTAATGTTTTCGGGATCGGCACGGCATTTTTAGTGGGAAAATGAGTGGTAAAAACATCACCGGTTGTTACAACTATTCAGACATATGACTAAATATGAGTATTCCTTTCGATGTCGTTATAACAGATTTTGACTGTATTTAATATTTTGATATATATTAAACATACAATACTGTTATAAAATTATGATCTAATTTTTATTTCAAAAATAATGCTATTGAAAATGGATCTATGTTTATATGAATAAAATGCGATAGGCCTTTCACTTTTATGATATCTAATGGCAAGATGAAGCTATTTATTAATTAGTACTTTTTGTGACATAATGCTAACCTGTGCTAAATATATTCTCAATAAATGATTTTAAACATTTTCAGGATAAGTTGATTTATGATGTTTACGTATATAGAAGGGAAGAAAACTTATTTGTGGTAATATCTATGTATAAACTATAAATGTTACTTTAAACATTGTTTATTTTTGCCTTCTTGTTGTCGTCTGTTTATGACTGTATCAACCCATTTATTAATATAACTTTTTTATTTCTCTTTTACTTTATTGGCTATTTTTATTTTTGTATAAGCTATTATTGTCACACGTGTAATAATCATTACTTTGTTGAGTTTTAATGCATAGATGTTGTCACACATCATTATATGTATGATATATTATTTTTGAGTTATTACCAAAATAACCTGCTTTTCAACAAAAGGATGTAAGTGCTATGAAGATACACTCTTTTGCTATGCACTTTAGTCTAAACTAATTTAATGGTAATTATTCGACAAACCTACTTGTTTTGGACATGGAAAAAGTGTAACACTGTACTTTTTCATCTGTAGTGAATTTCTTTACAATAATGGCTTTGGAACCTTATAATATTAAAGTTGTTAAAATAAATGTGTAAAGTTATCGGTAAATATCATTAATATATCAATAAATACATCAATTTTAATTGCTAATAAAATAATTGAATTGTCATATGTTTATTTTAAGTTTTGTTGATATATATTTATCACTATACTAGATAAAATTAATAAAACTATTTATTTTGTCAACAGATAGTAACTAAACAAATACAAAATCTTATGGGAAGCTTGCCACAATACATTAGTGAAAACTTCATTCAAATTAATTAAGTTTTTTCTAAGATTGACATACAAAAATTCACAAACAAATAAATGAAAATCCTAAAAACCGTTTTTTGATCCTAGTAACATAATTAAACATGAATGCATTCAAAAATTATCCGAAATTTTTTTTAATGTATAGACACCACTTGTTTATTATATATAGATATAAATATCTCAAATTATTTCATGTTAGTAAATTTATGTTATTGTAAATATACAATATTGTAGCATTATTTTAGTAATATTATTTTATAGCAATTATATTAGGCCTTGTTTCACACTTGGTATTAATACACATTTAATGACACCTTCATGCATGCTTAGCTTGATGCATCAATAAATCTGTTTTTTAAGCTTATGAAATTTCATAGTTTTATATGGAAATATCAATATTTATGAAAAACCTATGGTTTGTGTTTGTTTATTAATTTATCAATTATAGCCAATCAAATGAAGTAAATAACATTGCTGCTACATTTTGTCATTTAGATTCATACATTTTACACTGGTATGTCTTGTTTCAGTAAACTATATACATGTCCATATTGCAAAAATGGACACCACTTTATGCAAAAATGTATTTAAACAATAACAAAAATCAAACATACCTTGACCCAAGCCTGTAGTCCATATATCTTCCCCAATTTGTTTGAAGCAAATTTAGTTAGAATAAATCATTTTTTAATTCACTATTAAAAATTTTCCTCCAATATTGTTATAAATAAAATCAAAGATATTGATGAATTCCAAATCTAGAACCAGGTTTGAATTACAGATTCCACTGCATGGAATTTTGATATTATACATTTATTAATATGTTTATATAATTAGAGATTTAAACACAAATCTATCTGATACAGTTTCTTAGTGATTTTTCTTTTCTGTAAGTTTATGTAGTAAATGTACTGTCTGACTTAATGAATTTATACAGGCATGAATTACATTATCAGTTTTTATATATGTATGTTGCTAATTCATTTTACTTAAATTTATGCTATGCCTATAGCTTGCATATGGAGTGAACTTGTTGCTATGTTCAACGTTTATCCTGTTATATGCCTATACAAATATATAAAAGCAAGTACAATTTTCATATAGAAATATAATTTTGTAAGAAAATAATGTCATGGTTTGTTTTGAAATTGTCATATCAGCTATACCTTAGTAAGAGGAGTTTATGTCATAAAAACTTACAAACAAATAGATAACATTAACAAAAAAATGTTGCTAAAAATATATATTTTTGTGGAAACTTCATTTATTTTTGCAATGTCATTTTCGAAACAAAGGTCATTTGACAGAAAATGAATAGATTGTTGGTTTATAGCGGCCATTATTGATCATGATTGGCTTATATCAATATTTAATTTTAGATAGAAAAGAAATAAGCAGTGGAACGAATATTGCATTACACAATTCACACTGGACCACTATGCATGTCTTAAGGCCTATAAGTTCATAACTCTGAAATAAAATACATAGGGGGTGTGTGCTTTTACAGTGGGGTTTACAAATCAGACACGAAAATGTGTACTAAATGTATTGATTACATTATCAACATTATGTTTCTTACTAGATGAATCCTTGTGAGCATCCGATCGTTATCCTGAAAGATGTCGCCCATTCAGAACTGCGTCAACTGCTCCAGTTCATGTACCGAGGAGAGGTTCATGTGAGAAGACAAGAGCTCTCAGGTTTCCTCCATACCACTGAGTTGCTACAAGTTAAGGGACTCACCACTGGAAGAGAGGTAAAATCCTCAGTGCTTAGAATATGAATTTGTGATATTTACAAAATATAAAAACATATTGCTTTTCATCAAGATTTTTTTCTAATGTGAAATATTTTTCTAAGTCTACATGGATCACACCCTTCAGTAAAAAATCTGCTGTAAAATTCTTATATGTAACTGCTCTTACTGTTTTCTACAATATGTGATTCTCCTACAAATGGAAATAATTTATTTTATTATAATTATAGTTTACTACTATGACTTGGTGACTATGGTACCACCTCGAGAGAATACTCTAAATAAAAGAAATAATCAAAATCGGTCCAGAATTGACAAAATTACCACTGAACATTCATAAAAAAAAAATGTACAGATGAAAATAGAACCTCCTCCTTTTTCCTAGTAGGTTAAAATAGGCTGATTGAGCATTAGCAATTGGCATCCTCTAAAATAAATCAGCCTATAATAAATCTGACAGCCATAAACACATTTGCCCCTAAATAAATACCAATTCATGCCAGATTCACATTCCTATGCTCTTTCTAAATTCGATTTCAGAAAACAGTGTCAGAACTGGCATTACCCCCGCCCGCGCCCACGCATCACACGCATTTCGTTATTGTTTTATTTCGTTAGCAATTGTTGCTCCGCTCTGATGTGCGTATTATGTCTACATATTTATAAATGTCAAAGTGTAAGAGAGTAGTGTTATCGCTTAAAGATAAAATAAATATTATTGATTCATTAAAAAAAAGTATAGACCGGTCATAAGGATGGTGTAGGTACTTCCATGATGAGTGATATTAAGAAGAATACTGATGCAATTTTGTTGTACACCTGCAAATTAGATAGTCAAGACAGGAGTAAACATCAGAAAATGATGAAAAACCGAAAAATGAACTTTTAGAAGACGCTTTATATTGTTGGTTTTTACAAAAACGATTAATTGGGCAACCAATATCTGATCCTTTACTCTGTGAAATAGTATTACAGTAAAAAAAAAATTAGGTGGCAATGAATCATTTGTGCCAAGTAACGGATGGTTGTACAGATTTAAATCTCATCATGGAATTCGTGAATTGGAAATACAAGGTGAAAAAATGTCAGCTAATGTAGTTGCAGTAAACTTTTTTAAAGATGATTTTAAGAAGGAATTGAATGAAAATAACTATGATTTGTATTTTGCTTATAATGCTGATGAAACCGGATTAAACTGGACGTCATTACTTTTACAATATTTAGCTTCTAGGTGAGAGAATTCAGCTTTAGGATATAAAACTAGGAAAGAGCAAGTACAATACTACAACAATATTAGATTGCGTTAACACTACCGGGACCCATAAAATACTTTTGCTCCTCATTGGAAAATCAACATATGTACAAAACCCGCTTTTCTTCATACATTCGATTATCCAGATTTTTGATTATCCGAATGCCTAATGACAACAATTAGTCTGGTTAATTGAGTTTCTACTGGCATATATAGCTTTCAAAATGGCATATATACACATGTATATATATATGTATACTAGTTGTCCCGCCCGCTTCGCTGGGTAATTTTTATTTATAAATAAAATGGCGAAGGATTTATTTATTTATAAATAAAATGGCGGAATTCGAAAAATGAATGGCCTAGAAGCATTTACAACTCATTCCGCATGGAATGGTCCCAGTCCCATGTCTATATGTTTAGTAGTGATTGGCGTGACGTGATTGGTGAACAAAGACAACCTATTTTCATTATATATGTATATATGCCATTTTGTTCAACAACTTGTTGCCATTTGGTGATATAACCCTATTGCTATAGAAATCTTGGGAATTTTGATTAAAAACCTGTGACAAGTGGTAGTTTTGACAGTCTTCTCTTAGTGTCAACCAAACTTAATGTAAATCAATTCTGAAGTGACAAACAGGTGAAAATCTGGGAGTTTAGGGCTTTATGGTGGATACATTAACACTTCCCAACCAAACTCTCTCAACATTTGCAGAGTGGCTAAAAATGTGTGTTGTCTGTAATTATCATGGTGAAAAACCACGCTCTTTCTCTTTCAGCTGTTTTTTTCTTTTCTTTTTGTTTTTTTTCTTTGCTTGAAACCTTATCAGTTGTTGGCAGTAGAAATTCGAATTGATGGTTTTGCCGGGCGGTTAAAGCTCAATGAATAATGTCCTTCCGATCCCACCATACACAAACATCAACTTATTGCGAGTTAATCCGGGTTTCAGTATAGTCTGTGGAGCTTGCTCGCTTTTTGACCATTGTCTTTTTTCTTGTATTTTTGTCATAGGTAATCAAGTTTTCATTTCCAGTGATCAATCTTTGAAAAAACGGTTTGGTTTCATTATGTTTCAATAGAGCATCACAAATATGTACACGATTTATTAGATTTCTTTCAGTGAGCTTGTGCGGAACTCAAGTATCATCCTGAAGATATCATTATTTGTATATTCAGCTTTTTTCAAACGGGTGAAACTGTTTTATGGTCAATTCCCAGCTTTTTAGCTATGTCATAAGAACTAATATGCTGTTCTTGCTCTACTTTTTCCAAAATGGCATTGACTTTATCCATAACAGGTCGACTAGAGTAAGGTTCATTTTGACATCAAAATTACCAGACTGATTACATTTAAACCAGTACTCTTACCGATATTGCACGTTAGGTCCGTAAACATCCTAAATTTTTATCGTGGCTTATGTCGCATTTTCCCTTTTTTTTTTGTATTTCCTTTTTGTAATCCAAATTGTATTGAATTTCTACATTAAATTCACTCATTTAGGTGGACAAGAATCAATAAAAAAATTGCGGGACTTTTTTTTTTTAATGTCAACTATTTAATGGTATCAAAACTAGCCAAAAAAAACAGCACAACCAAAGAGGTTTTACTGCAACTTTTTACTTATAGAATACGAAAAAAAAATCCTATCTGATATGTGTTTTTAAAGTAAGTATATTTATATTAAAATAGTACAGAACCCTATTAATCTTTAAACGTGTGGTTACATAGAAAATTTTCTGCCTTTATTATATATGCATTATTATATAGAAATTCTTTTATATTAATGGCTTTGTTGAATTAACTGATCTGTTTTTTTTCCTTAGAGAAGTGAATCTCCAAATCTTGTAACGGAGAAGGATAATTGTTTGAAGCAGGATGAACGACCAACAAGTGAGACTTTAAGTGACTGGGGAACTGGAGAAGAGCCTGCATTGGTAGAAGATGAAGAACCTGGTCGTAGTCCTTTAAAAAGACTTCTTAAGGGCACACTTCCTAAAAACAATGCTCAAAAGAAACGTCGCCCTGTTCAGGATGGTTCCCCAATTGTTGACAAAATGGAAAAAGTTGAATACACCTCAGACAAGTAAGTTGTTATAATATTATGTGGGACATATAGTAACGGTTTCATTTCTTATGAAAGCGAATCCCATTTTAAATGTATTTATGATGGGGAGGGAATAGAGAATTAAAATATAGGGCAATTAAGAAATTTGTTTTTAAAATTAATTGATATAAGACTTTAATATAAATATTTGATTTTATTAATGAAAGTATTAAGTATATTTTGTAAATCTTTCAATGATTTTTACAGCGACCAACTGACAGATTGTGACAGCGATTTATATCACAGTGTACTTGAGATACCAGAAGCTGGCAAAGAGGGCATAATCAAACAGGAAGGTTTGTTTTGATTTTATTCTACATGTGTTCTCATATTGGCTTAGAGCGTATAATAACAAATCATGTGACACATTAATGTTCTTTCATAATCAATTGCGTCAATCAAAAACTAAATTGTGTCTGTCTTGGACAGGTATCATCAAGATTTTCTACTTTTTAGAATGTCTTTATTAACTCTTATTTCGGAAATTCATGATCATTGTTTTTTACTAACATTTCCCTTATTATTCTCTCGACATACCTTTTTTATACCTACTAATACAGAGTTTGCTAACTTCCTTATCAAACTTAAACCATCCATTCTGTTAGATTTTATTGAAAATCTCCTTAATCACTCTACATGCTCAGCTTTATTCCAGTTTTGAAGTTTATTGATGAAGTTTGCACGATTTAGCCAAGATTTAATTCAAATAAGGTTTTAATTCAGCAGCCCATTAATCCATGC
>BGZK01003075.1:0-32844 GCA_005406025.1 Eumeta japonica | reverse complement strand
GCAGTTTTCGACGGTCTTTTTAACTTTCCGCTATAAAAATCGAAAAATTTCCATAAAATTGGAAAGTTACGGCTTTCATTTCGATCTCAGATCTTGATGTTTTAGGATCTATTTCGACCATTTCCCAAGTGAAGTCTATATGCGTGCGTGCGTGCGAGCGTGCTTACGTGGCTATGCAGTGGAGTAGCTAGCCTGGGTGTCACCCGGAGCGGATTTAAAGTGACACCCTAAAAATTAAAACTGTTAAGTTGCAGAAAAACTGTAATGATAAACAATGTTTTATATTTCGTTGTGCATTTTTTGTGAATCAAAATTTGCGGTCGGACGAAATCGGGTGTCACCCCTAAATGGGTGGCACCCGGTGCGAACCGCTACCGCCGCCCTCCCCTAGCTACGTCACTGTGTCTATGTGAACCTCTCATAACTTTTGAACGAATTAACCGATTGAAAAGCAGTGCAACATTTGAAAGGAGTCCACTCAACTTCCTGAAATTCCTAGTATGGAATTTCAGGAAGTCTAAGCTTTTGGCCTTTCAGGAAGTTTGGCCCGGTAGATTTCGAGGAATATCAAAAATGGAGTTTTAGAGAAATGTTTTTATGAAATAACTTTTAGACTACTGAACCGATCGATACCACAATCTAATCAGCTCTTTTCTACAAAAATTTCATCAACTACCGCAAAAATCGGGCGAATCAAGAGATATCGTTTGAGAAAAATTTTTTTTAGAAGGTTTTATTTCAATATTTTGAAAATTACTTTACCGATAGATTCCAAATTCTATTCAGTTAATTTTACTTGAAAAACAACGTCGATTGTTGCTAAATTCACCAAAATCGGTTGATTTGCTCAAAAGACATTGCTGAAGAAACATTTTTTAAAAAGTGTTTTTTTTAGAATATTTTTGGTACTATTCTGCTGATCAATTTTAAAATATAAGCACTTGTTTTCTTTACAAAAACAGCGTCGATCGTCACTAAAATTATATCAAAATCGGTCGGTTCGTTCAAAAGATACGGTAAAAGAAAAATTCGGAAAAAAGGGTTTTTGCAAAAATGTTTGTTTTTCAAAGATGTTAGATACTCGGTAATCTTTTTCTAGTTAAAAACTTACTTTAGATGCCATAAAGCAGATCAAAATAAATCATGTTCCAAAGAAATTGTAGATGAAAAATGAAAAAAATTAAGTTTTTTAATAAACATACATTTTTCAATTGTAAGAGTTCCAAACCTAATAAAACTATATTTTTGAGCTCGGAGAACTTTAAAAACAATAATATTGATTTTCTCTAGCATGAAAAGCTCAATAATTTACTGTTTTTTTTTATATTTTGAACACTCTAAGCTCGAGAGTAGTGAGAAGTTTTAGGAATGGCCTGAAAAGTCAACCTATTTCATAATTTAAGGCTCAAAAACTCATAGACAATCCTTATAACTTAAAGAGTTCAAAAACACGTGGCTAAATATCATAGCGGAAAGTTTCAGGGACGACCTGCAGGGTCAACCGTTTTACAGATTTTTTTTCAGATTTAGGGGTTTGTATTTTAGTTGCACTTTGGTCCAGTTCAACTGGACCGTTGACATTAGTGCAGTAATTCACTCGTGATTGAACCATAAAGAACAATATATAATTAAAATTTTGAACTTGATACTTCTGATTCAGAGTCAACGCATTTCATTACTTACCTTATTTAGGTGTAAATAAGTTATTTTTTTGATCTTAAAATCCACGTTAAATATTTATTCTACTCAATACAAATAGCCAACATTAAAAGCGAATACATTTTTATGATATACGGTAAAGCATTTTTATCGCACGTACTTATTGTAAGTATTACTTATAAAGCGATAAATTAGGAGGGGATTTGTTTGTGTTATCATACTGTTATTGTTTTTCATTGAGTCTGACTTTTCTATGAGAATGAGTTTTGACCCTAAGTTGGCTATTAATAAGTCAGAAATCTATTTAACGTAAGTTAGTTATGGGTAAACTTGATTTACTGCTGCTAATTTTCAATATAATTTGCAGTTTATTTCTGGGAGCTCGTTGTTCGGACGAAATTCCACGTAATCATTGCATTATCTGCACGCACTGTTTACATTCATTGACGTTTGTTCACTCACAGGGAAAACCACTCAGACGCGACAATGCGGGACGGATGTTACTCATCGAACCGCACTCACATATGACATTGCAGGATAATTACTTTACTGACATTTTGATTTTTAAAAGCTACAAAAGGGCAGCTACAAAGAGGACCTCCAAATAATAAAAAAAAAACTATTTTAAATCATTTTGTGATTATTAATTGGGTTGTATCTTCGAAAATAATAAAAACAATATATTACTTGTCATTGATCAATTAAAAATCTCAAGAACTAAAATCTGAGACAAATGAATTAGTTATTTTTCAGTGTTCGCGTTGAAAATTTTACTAAACAGGCACTCATCTAACGTAATGTATAAAAATGATATAAACTTGTTACATATTAATAAACGTGATAATGTACAGCGTTTCAATAAATTGAATTAGTGGAATTCTTTTATTGAAAATTCAGATATGGTATACAGTATAGCTACCAACAGCTGAAAGACAGCTAATTAATACCTGGTATTAGGCGATATTGATCTCTTATCTTTAGATAATATTACAGATATTTTGTTAACATTTGATTTATTTTTGAATTCAAATCAAAAGTATTTCAGTTTGCCTGTACTTTTAATATTATGTTGTTTAAGTATGAAAAGACTTGAAATTAATTTGCCAGATACTAATCTCTGTTGTTAAAACGTGTATTAGCCAAATATTAAAATGATTATAAATCAAATTATTTAAATATTTTTAATCACCTTGTCTAATTAGGTTTTTCTATCTCGTTCTCAGCAATTTATTCTGCAATTGTTTCTCTCTTATCCAATAGTGTCATACTATACGAATTTTCAGGACTTTGTCGTTCTAGTACACGGTTTAACAACTGAATTAGTGTCTCATAAATTTTAAGTCTTTCATACTTAAACAACATAATATTAAAATTACAGGCAAACTGAAATACTTTGAATTTTAATTCAAAAAAATAAATCAAAATTATGTCTGTCTATTGTTAGCAATGACAAAAATGTCTGGCAATAAGAGATGGATGTTTGTTAAGCTTATCTAAAGTTAAAATATTAAAAATGAACCTTCTTAAAATGATTTGAAAAGTTAGTATCATTACCTGTACAGATAGGATGCGCACAGGTAAACGCAACCGCCACCGCCGGCCAGACAGCCCAGACCCTAACCCAAAGAGCAAGAGAGACGACATATCAATAAATCAGCTGACCTGAAATTCTTGTTTTCCCGACGTTGCTAGCTCTTATACCATAATTATACAGAATGGAATCGATGATGCATCTTTTCGTAAATATTCATAATCTCCTTCCATTTTAGAACAACTTCGCTAAAATAACTGCAATAAAAATATATCATTGAAAATATGTTTATAAATAATGTAAAATAATAATACACAAAACCTTTTGTAATGCGCCGCCCACCGCGCCCGCGCACGTGACGAACGGGCTATGCTAGTCACTTACCTACAAATGACACTTGATGTTATCAGTGATGTTAAGGTCACCGAAGGTATTATTACATTAGTCTCTGATTTTCCGCATGTGTTCCAATTACCTGTAAATTAACAAGGCAAACTAAGGCAAATTGTCGCGTAAACGATAAACAGCATACAAAATTACTCGTGAACTCGCAGTTTGGTAACTGGCAGGGTAAGTTTCGCTTTAAAGTGTTAGATCCGCAACGATGTCAACTTTGCAAACTCCCCAACAATAAATCATATTTGCATATTCGATAGCATTGAAACGGTAATTATCTTTATTAAACACTTCAATATCAATCGCAATCTTAGTTTCAAAAATGTCAATATCACAAATGTAACATTTCATAACATAACAATACCTAAACCTTTAAAGCCACGCGTCCGACCGTTAACCGCGTGCAAACGGGTGGACCTGCGGCGGACTTGCTAGACATTGACTGCTGGCGCCCGCTGCATACGAGCCTCGGATGCGGGATGAGTGGATTTGGATATGTACATCATGTTACTAAGCGTTAGAGTTATATTTCGTACGGTTAAACTTTTACGTTCTGAGCTTTTTTCTCAGAAACGGCTAGGTACTTCAATGACTTCAAGTTTCATTACCAAAGTTGTTCTAAAAGAGAAGGAGATTATGAATGTTTACGAAAAGACGCATGATCGATTCCATGCGGTATGTCCATCACATGAATTTCCCCAAACAACGTTGATTGATGAAGTGAAAATATGTTCCTGAAAGATATCTTTAAGATAAACTAATATTTTTCTATTTATTCCTCCAAATACCGCATTTATTGTTTTTGAATATTGACTTTGGCATTAATGATGGCATAAAATTCAAGTCTATATTTTTTACTTCATTATAATTTTTTACCAGGAAAGAAACAGTGCACCACTTCGAAATGCTTTGATATTATTTGGACAACAAATGGAAATGATTTGAAATAGTACGACATTCCATTTTTAACCTTGAACCTAACTTTTTTTAACAGTTTCATTATTGAAAAACAAATGTTTAAACGTTTTGATCAACGATTGTTGTCTTCTGTATTATTTATAGAGCGTGTATCAACACTGCTTTTATAAACAATACCACTGTGATTAGAATAATATGATAATTAAAGCCCTTTAATTGTATTATATCATACAGGGAAAGTAATATTGTAGTTTGTTTCGTTGTGATGACCAAAGTACAGACGACGTAAAACAATTACGTGATATATTTAATAGTACTACTGAGCATACTCGTGCGAATAAATAACGCAGTGATTTTTTTAATAATCACATCATAAATAAAACAGTTACCTATCTGTCGTAATATAGTTATCGATTGCTTAAAACATTTTAAAACTTTGACAAGTTTGACATTGACAGCTGTCGTTTACATGTCAGCTATTATACACCCTGCTAATAAGATACTACAAATTAACGCATAAAATGTTCTAAAGTTTTTATCTATTATTATATTATTATTTACCTAGTATGATAGTATTATTTAAAGATAACAGTACTCAATAATCGTTAATAAGAAATGAATTAATAAAAATAATTTAATGATAAATACACCAATAAAACTCCATAACGAAGAAATCCCTCAATCGGAAGATGCCAAATATCTGGGCATGCATCTTGATCGTAGAGTCACCTGGAGAAAGCACATCTGGACCAAGCGCAAACAACTAGATACGCAACTTAGATCAATGTATTGGTTGATGGGGCGTAAATCTAACCTCTCACACGAAAGCAAAATAGCTATTTATAAGACGATCCTTAAACCAATCTGGACCTATGGGAGCCAGTTGTGGGGCACTAGCAATAGCAACATAGAGATTCTAGAAAGATTCCAGAGTAAAACACTTAGAACCATGCTAGACATACCCTACTACGTAAGCAACAAATACATCTATCAGGATCTAAGAATGAACACAGTCAAACAGGAGATTGCTAAACATAGTAAAACTACCAGATGAGAATATCGACCCACGTTAATGAACTAGCATTAAACCTTACAGGTGCAGGAAGTGTTTCCACTTCAGATTGAAGCGGCATAGTGTCCCTACGCTGGCCGTCAGATTTGATCACAGCTGATGATGGGATTCCAGAAAAGACCCCTCTGCTAATAAAGACATAAATAACCCCAACTGAATGACTCATTGTGTTAACACAGATCGCCAGGTTACAGAAAATTAAAAAAAAAAAAATGATAAATACATTTTAATTTAGATGATTTTACAGAAACAAAATAAAATACATCTATATAATGGTACCAAATTTATCTTGATCAACTGTTTATTTCTTGCTAAAAGAGAGAAAAACCTTTATGCTTTTATTACGATTATTTATTGGATATTATGGCGATTAGGGGTTTGACTTTTTATATGATGTTTAAATATCACATATCCAACACATACGTCTACAACACATCGATATAGGCATGTATTGATAACTTGATAATATCTGGTACGTAGGCTAATGTGGCAAAAATATTTATCAACATGTTCAATAGCAATAATAAGCCTATCATCAATATTTAGCTAAATTCCTCTATTATTATGTCACCGTAATTTAAAACTGTGGCTTCCAGCGTCAGAGATAAGATATTAAACTTTTGGAATTTTTCATCGGAAATTCCTTGTAATTATCAGCAATTTATTTCTTGTTTATGGTTTATCGTAATCTGTATAAAAGTGATAGTAAATATGGCCTGATTATTGGGTTTATTAATAAAATACCTACAAGATGGAAATACCTAGTATTGCAGATAGTAATAAGAACCGTTGACACTATTAAGTTTATTATTCGAGACAACATTCATTAGGCAGCATGGATACTGCATTTGGTTTCTATATTTATCAATTAAAAATACTTTTTTATAGAATTATTAATTTAATAAAAAAAATAATTAAGTAACAGGTCTTTAGGCGCTAGTCGAGAGTAAATATTTTTTAGACGGAAGTAACGTTCAGTAAAATCTATAGTAGTCCTTTTTCATAATTTATTTATTAAACTATTAAATAACAAGCGAATCGTACCACCCTCGCCCCCACTCGTCATCTCCAACGGTCGCCTGCCGTCCACCGCTGGGTGGTATAAAATTGCTTATTGTGGATTATCCTTAGAAGATGCATTTGCTGTCAGGGACTTTTTCGTAGGTTTTTAAAGATCTAGAATTATATAGTACATTAATTTGATATATCTCAAATCTCATCTCATCCTAAATGCGTCCTTTTAGGCTTTCGATTCAAAATGGCAAAAACGAAACCCTATACTTTCATCATGTCCGTCCGTCCGTATGTCACAGGCATTTTATTCAAAAACCACAAGACTTATAGTGATGAAATTTATGGAGAAGGTGTCTTGTATAAGCTGCTACTTAGTTTGGTAGTTAAATAACAAAAATAAATATTTCTAGGGGGGCACTCCATACATGTAACAGAAGCTGAAAATTTTTGACGTGATAACGTCTTATAAATCGATGAACGCCGGCTGCACGCACGAAAAAGCATGACTCATTGTCGCGTTCCGCCTGAGCCGAGCGCGCGAGCGAGAGCGCGGAACGAGCGATCT
Source organism: Eumeta japonica (assembly GCA_005406025.1). Lineage (NCBI taxonomy): Eukaryota > Metazoa > Arthropoda > Insecta > Lepidoptera > Psychidae > Eumeta > Eumeta japonica. The sequence goes on along the minus strand of BGZK01003075.1, from coordinate 25,689 downwards.
CTCTTCTACTTCATCGGCCGATGCGTCCGAGTAGAAGAAAGACAGTGGCCGCACACAAACAACACGTGAACTGTTTTGTCAACTGTTACAAAGTGAAGTGAAGAGTTAATGTGGTTTCCATTGTTTATTACAACAACAATTGCGGCAAGTGATAATAATTCAATTCAATTCATAAAAGTATGCAATTTTTCATCAATGTTTTCTTATGACGTTATCACGTAAAAATATCGCTCGTAAACCGACTTTACAGACAACCAATTTTTTTTAAGCAAACATCAACCGTATGGCATATATTTCGTCAGTTATTTTGAAAACATTTAAAGGTTTCTAAGCAATTTTTCTGTTTACGTGAATAATTTCAGAAATAATCGCTCCGAAAGTAGCATAAATTGTCCCCCCCTTCTGTTTTTAGAACCGCACCTTCAAAAAATATGAAAAAAAAATTACAAAGGTATCGCTCAGTAATTACTTTCAACAAAAATTATTTTGATCTTGATCGGATATACTGTTTTTGAGTTAATACTTAAAAACTACGTTTCTCAATAAAAGGACGTAAGTGCCATGAAGATATGCTCTTTTACTGGTGCACTTTAGTTTACACTAGTTTAATAGTAATATTCGACATGCCTACTTGTTTCTCTAGCTATAGGCGACTAAAGTGCTTAGACATATTCTGTACGAGAAAGATGGAAAAAAACTTAACAATACAGTTTTTTTCATCTGTAGTGCATTTCTTTGTAATAATGGCTTCGGAACTCTATGATGAGCATTATAATATAATAGTTATAAGTAGTTGGTACTGTTTTATAATGACAGGATCAGGAGAGGTTTCAGGATTGAGACCAAGAAGACAGGCAGAATAGCAGAAGGCGTATATCCGAAATACAGCGTTACAATTCAGTCGCTACTGACATACTTTTATGATTTATGCCCATTCTTTCGCAGAAAGCACTTCGCTAAACTAATTTTATGCCTCTTTTCAGTCTTTCGATTATAGTAATTGTAAGAGAATTACTTTTCTTCAAGTGAAAAAAACATTATTAACAAACAGCAGACAAGTGCGAGTAGCACTCGTATCCTGGGGTTTGGTACACACTTAATGTAATGATATATGTAATTATTTCATTCATCAAATACTGACGATTTTGCCTGTTTCCATCCGAATACTGGCAAGACGTCGTCTGGGAACCCGAAAATGGTTGTTTTTCTTTTCTCAAAAAATTTCTTGAAAAAATTAGTGGGAAGTTAACAATGTTATCTTATATACATACGTCTGTCTAGATTACTATTCATACTCCCACTGCAAATGTCGAATTATAATAGCAAAAAAAAATCATAATATAGTTACTAATAAACTATTTTCAGATATTGTTCCACTATTTGTGCTATGAGACCTTGGTTATTTGCACAAATTTCATGATTTTAAATCAACGAGAAGGTGATTTATTTGCAAACATCAAAATGGGTATTTTTTGACTGCGTCGATTCAGAATTTTTATTTTTTCTACAACTCTCTTTGGGCTTTGGCTTAGTATATAATAATATTTGATATTAATTGAAACTGAATACCTCCTCGCATTTCTGAGAAAACGGGTCTCGACAGACAGACAGACAAACGAATAACGGATTGATCATATAAAGGTTTCTTTTGAGTCACGAAACCCTAAAAAAATGTATTGACGGTATATTTAAAGAACTTCTATCTATCCAATTACTTCCTTCTGAACAGCAGCACGGTGTACAGAGGGGGTAAGGGAGCGAACGGGGAAAACTTAGCGTGGCGCGACAAAGAGAGGTCAAAATACGTTCTGGCGCGACGGCGGCGGGCACAAAGGGCGGGCCCGTCTGGCTGTTGACCCTACCTGATGTTGTTTTACTCACGTACCGGCACGCGTCCGTCTGGAAGCGCCTTGTTAAAATTTTAATTTGCTAATGGACAACAATATAATATTATACACGAATTTTCGTATTGCGAATTCGCTAAAATTCTCATGTGACCACAAATAATTCATAAATAAAACCGGTGTATTAATTTCATAATAATTTTAAATTACAACGTACATGCATTGAAAATTACCGTAGGATCAAACGACAAACAAGCTTAAAACACATGATTATTATGAAACGCGTATCCATAGCTTAGTAGACGCCGAGCTAGAAATAAATTATGTCATTCGCTCTACCGATTCCGATGGCGGTGCACTTTATGCCTATTCTGTCCACGTGGAGTGCAGTGAGTAACGGATCGATGCTGGCGTACATGGGGTAATTGAAAACCAGAATACGCACATGGTTTTATACCTTGAGTACCAAATTTATATTTTAAATAAGTATCTATGAATTAGCGGACTTGTATATTGTGTGTGTAAAGTAGCTGTGTTGTAACAAAGTCCAGTTTCTTAAAAGTTTCAATTGCAAGTTCATAGTAAAGTTGGAGAAAAAAATAGGAGCATTAAAGGAAAAAAAGGAAGTATAGGAAAACTTATATTTTGGAGTGATGTGAGTGAATGTAAGTGATGTGAGTGAGTGAATAAAATAAGTTTATATTTATATTTATTTATTTTTATCTAGAGATAATTATTTTGTGGCGTAAATTAAGACATTGAAGTCTCAATTATGCTCAAGTATTATTTTTATCAGTTTACTAAAGAAAAACCAATGGAACATCAGTTTTGAACAGGTACAAAGATATAGTAAATATTACTTTATATAAAATTAATACTAATTACTTGCCTCATCTTTTGCTAAAAAATCTGTAAAATCCCTGGTCATGCCTAAAACTTTCCACTGTCATATTTATCGATGTGTTTTTGTGCTCCTTGATTTTTAAATATTGTCTGTAAGTTCTTAAGTTTAAGATTTTGAAACAGGATGACCTTTTAGACCACCCAATACCTCAAAGTGCTAAAAATAAAGGACCAGATATTTTTTCAGCTCGTTGTGCTCAAAAGATTGATGCGCCACGCGCGAGTGCGCACTCGACACGCGACACGTGTAAACGCACGCACATGCGTACATGCACACATGTATACATGCGCATATGCGCATGTATACATGTACAGACATCACTCGGGAAATAGTCGAAATAGATTCCTTGGACTCTAATACGTCAAGATCTAGTGGAAACTTGATTTTCGAAAGTTAAGATGAAGATAGTAGCTTTCTAATTTTATAAAAATTCCATTTTAATAGCGACATAGACATAGATCTCTCATGTATGAAAGGCAGTACTACGGAGAGGTCAAGCTGTATCTCTGATTGTACACAACCGATTTAAATGAAACATGTCTTAGATGTTAAGTTGGACCCCAAACTACCAAACTGTAAAACTTCATAGAATCTGTTCAGCGTTTTTGCATGATGAGGTAATAATCATAAAGACAGACAGATAGAGAAACAAAAATTCTAAAATTATTGTTTGGCTTCTGTTCTCTAGTAAAGACTCTATATCGTTTTTTTTAATATCTATAATGTACAGACATCGGTCTGTTACAATTTATTATATGTATAGATTACAAACCTATATACACGTTTAACGAAACCTTTACCTGCCAACAAAGAAACGACATTTGACGTTTATTATTCCACATGTCAGTCTGTTCACAATTCCGAATCGCAAGAAGTGCGAAAATATTCAAAATTTAAGAAATACTATAGTATTAATTTCTTTATATATATAGATTATAATAATAATATAACTATTTCTGCGGCCCAAACATTCTATATTTATTAGTGTTAATCCCTAAAATATATTACCACCAAAATCTTTATCTTCAAACATTTTTAAGTTACGAAAAGTAACACTTCACTAATGTACAAATAGGAATGAAGTTCAATAGCTACTGAGCAGTTCACTCAAAGGTAGACAAATAGAAAGAAACTCCAACTATTATACTATACTAATACGCAGTATTTTCCTAATATTTGACGTCGGCCATAATTGCACAAATAAAAGCTAAATCAGATTTTCGCGCGCCAGTTCTAATGCTATTATATTGTGTCACGTTTTTATTATATCATATTAGGCATAGGCATAGGTATATCTTACCCAGGGCCGGATCTACCATATGGCTTTTGCTTCAGCCCAGGGCCCCGTGATTCAAGGAGCCCTTAGCTAAGTCAAGTCAGTCAAAATAGATGAAATGCGAAAAAGTAGGCGGACCCTAAGTAGTATTAGCCGAGGGCCTCCTTAACTCACGGTCCGGCCCCGATCTTACCGCAACATTTTTATTACGATTGAGAATTTAAGCTCGTGCTCACGACGCGTCCTAAGCGTCCATCTGATGCTGCTAACCGCTGCTGCTTGTCACGAATACGGCGATAATTCGAACCCAGCATATTAACTTGTCTTCTGAGGCACGAGGACGCGGATGATATTCCACGACTGCCGATAGCCGTTCAACTCGAGCTCTTCGCCGACGACACCGCTTCATACCTAAACTTTCGTGTGATCACACCTTGTCTTGAGAGGACTGTTAATAGCTGACCCGGTGGTTTCCAACTTGGAGAATAAGGGTCAATCTCAAAATATCAACCGCTACATATTTTAATTACGGTCCATAAAGAAAGAAGCAGTTGTTTCCTACCACTCCCACTTTTCGCATGCAAATGCACCCATTCTGCAGCAACACAATTACAAATACGGACAGCCCATGACTTTTTATCCTCGGTCACATTTGAACAAAGAGAACTAGAAAACAAAACGAAAAACTTGGTCATGCGCCGGACACATGGCGCCGCCCCGCCGGCCGCGTTGTCACAGGGGTCGATTTTCATACATATTTACAGATTGTTTATTCTCGACAAATATGATGTATTGCATTTATTTACCATATAAAATAAGTCGGCCACAAGTCATGTCCATAAGACAATGCACGTCATCATCCTCTAAACGGCACAAAAACACACTGATAACTGATAACGCTCAATCTCATACAGTTTTTTTTATGGACGCAGGCATGCCTCGTCAGGATTTGCAATTTCTCATAATCCGGCACGATCCAGTTGAAGCTAAGTCGAGCCGCTACGATTAGAAAGAATCGATATGATTTCCTACCATGCGTCTTATTCGTCCATCTATCTTGTCATATCTCAACCATTTCATCCCAAAGAATTCTGTTTCGAGCTCTCATTTCCGATTCAGTGGCCTCAAGCCTCGCGAAATTTAATGTACAAGCACGCGTCACCTCGAGATTCTGCCGTAACATATCGTCCAACCACCAGCAAAGCAGCTGTGCTGACCGACCTGTACGCCTTGGTGAGCAGGATCAATGAAGATTGCTACTCCTTCAGAAACGTACTACGATCCACATATAGAACAACTCGATCCACCCAACAGCCTGTGACATTTGTCGTTTGAGACTTTCTGGAGAAGAATTTCAGTCTAATTAGGGCCCTATTCGCCAATGGCTTTCAGCGTTATTCAGGCTTTTGCCTCTATTACTAATCTTGAATCGCCACCAATCATGACGCTTATGTCAATGACATATGCGATAGCTCTCGCATACTGTCCGGAAGCAGTCTCAGCAAATCGTCCGTTAAGACATTCTGTAACATAGCCGCAATATCGAATCCTGCGGATACCCGAATATCACACCCTTCCGATATGCTGTGGAGTCCAGAAATAAGCCCACACACCACCTTGCGAAGTATCCATTAAGCACATAATATACTTTGGCTAGGAACCCTCATGCTTGGCCTTGATCAGCATCATGGGCTACCAAGCATTGTCAAACGTTTCAGAGATATCAAAGACTGCCTGAACGTATTTTGACGAGGGTTCCGTGGCCGCGCCAACAATGTGAAACAGCGCAGTCAACGTCGATCTTTCCGAGAAAACCCGAGCAGATAGCGTAACATACCCCTTACAGTTTGGGAAGAACACTTCAGTATTACTCGCTCTACAATTTTGCAATTATGGGAAACAAGGTAATCGGCCGGTAAGCCTTCGGATCAGTCAGTGGCTTGTTATTGCCTTTGGGAAGAACAAGTAGCCTGCTATCCTTCCATATATTTGAAAACATTCCATCTGTGACACACTTCACAAAGACTGTCGTGATTTCCGACGCTGCAGCGTTCCATGCATGCTGGGTTATTCGTGCGCTCAACCCATTGATTCTAGGACCGTGTTGGGCAACGTCCTGATTATTCCACCGAGATCAAAGCGGGTTAAAGGAAGCGCACCTGAGCCCAACGATATAAATCGCGCAAGCAGCCTAACCACTTTATTATACTCGTCATCCAGACATAAAGCTCAATCAAGGCATTTTCGCCCTCGTATCGTTCATTTATTCTATATCCACACGGATGAAACTGGGGCGCTGTCTACAATATAAATTATTAAGTTTTTGATTGTTTTTAGTGTTCCGTGAAAATAACTAAAAACTCTTACAATTTCAATAATGTTTAGTATGGATATACGATATATTTTAGGGTTCCGTGAGAATCAATATGAACTATAGTTATACCGATTTAGATAAATTTTAGTAGGAGTTAGGTCGAAACCAATAAAAGTATATACGATATATTTTTAGAGTCCTGTGAAAACTGTTGAGAACAGGCCAAAATATTTGGATATTGTAAATAATCATGTTTTTGATAACTATTGCCCCTTGCTACACTACGAGATACGTGGCATCAACATGACGGAGGTGGACCCCATAATACTTCAACGAGCCGTCTTAACGAATTATTTGGCGAAAAAAGGTTGGACTACATGGACCTCAACGATGACCACAACAATCTCCAGACCTCACTCATATGGATTATTTTTATGGGAGCACATAAAAGGAATAAATAGTTTCGAATGCAACTGTGAAACGGAAGAAATGCACTCACGCATATTAGGTACTCGTTTTAACAAGTGCGTGAATAAAATCGACGGAAGCTTTTAAATGGGTTCATGAACAAAATATAAAACTGCGTATTTGTTTAGAGGTGAATGGAACACATGTGAAAAAACAGACTAATATATATCATCGGCGAGCTTTACATTACTGACAACATCAAGTGTCACTTGTAGGTATGTAACTAGATAAATTCTTTAGAAATAATACATCGCGTAGTCCGAGTGTAGGGCAGAATTCGAGTTTGTCGCGTGGTGCCGCAAGCTGATAACCGCGCCCGCCAAGCATTTACTAGGGTTGTGTCATATTACTTATAAGTATATTTTCAATGATGTATTTTTGCTATAGGTACTTTGGCTAAGTTCTAAAAGGAGATTTTGAATATTTCCGAAAAGATGCATGATCGATTCCATCCTGTACGGAAAAATTGGAAAATTATGTTTGTACCTATATAAGTACAAATTCTTTTAAATTCTTAGGGCTGTTTCCGAGGTAAGGCTTATATTCGGATCACCGGTTGTCTCTCAAATCAATGTTTTATTAAATACACTTTCCCTCACAGTTCCATCCGCGCGTGGATGTGAAGTTGCTCTTGTTTATTCCGCTCATTGCGTTGGTATGAGTTAACTTTTGTTTTTAAACATCTGATTAGCTAACGTCATTTCTTATCATGTCGCAAACATCATCTCGCAATAAAGGGGTGAGTATCCGAGCAACCGACCTGACTCAGCGGCATTTGAATTTGACATGGAAATATAAACGTAGTTTTTTTCGTTTATATTTCCTTCATCAAAGTAAGAGTTTTCGTCAGAATCGTTAGCCGTTTGTAAGATCATCATCATGGCATAGATATCTTTAATACTAATAAAACTGTCACATCTATCTGTATGACCCCTAAATATATGTATTTTTTGTAAAATTTTGTGATATACCTATAGATTTTATGATTTACTGACCTCGATTCTATCAATTTTGATTTTCTCCTGGAACCCTAAAACGTATCGTATGTTCTTCCGCCGACTTCTAACTATCTGCATACTAGATTTTAATGAAAGTAAAACTACAAGGGTATTTATTTATACTCACGAAAACCCTAAAACGGATCACATATCCTTCCTTTGGTTTCCAGCTACCTTTACACTTTTATATTGAATTTTAAATTGAATTCATATATTTAGAAATCGATTATAATATAGAGGTTCTTAGTGACTCGCAGGAAACCCTAAAACCCATCGTTAATTTTTAATGTATATAGTATTCTCTCCAACATTAAGCCTGTGTGAACATAGAATGAATTCTTAAATTTATATCAACTGTTGTTGTGTCCATCACGATATCGATCCCGCTCTTCGTCCTTGATTTCGACAGTTCCGGTTCCGGTTGATGTCGATCCCGATTCCACCTTTATTTTCACCACCTTGATTCAATTCGATAGTTATTCTACTTTTAAGCAAATATTTTTAATTTTTATGCAGGAATCTTAAATTTTCGAGATAAGTAATTTAATTCAATATGATCCTCTATTTTGCAGTGAAAATCTCACAGTGATCAGTTACGTCGTACCGAAATACCCAGATCAAACCAATAGACAAAATTGGCATTTGGCAAAATTTACATGACAGTATAACCCTTAAGAACTTGGATATTAATGACTGTTCCTAAAGGATAGGTGCTTCGTTAAAAGTTTTTTCCCAGTATATTGTCCACTTTCTATTGGCAATAACTTGAAATTCCAGACACCGTGAACTCAAATAGCATGATTAGTACCCCTAAAGATCCATTTACTAGTTATAAGCTTTACCACGCATAATTGCACACTCAGCCAGATGTGTTGTATTATCGTCTTATTTTTAGTATTGAAGAGGTTACAAAAGATTTTTTACCATTTTTATATTTCAAAATAATGAAACTTACACGTCATTTGTAAAACTGTAAAAGTAGTAGTAACGATTCATGAAGTTTTATTAATTTTAACAAGCCACTAATCAATAAATTTTTAATAAAAGTGTGTAGTTATGTATGCACTTGATAAGTTATAGTTCTTCATACTAAAAGTATATTTCTCTTTACATTAAAATGGGTAAAAGTATTAAATATGTATTCACTTTACATTAGACCTTTTACATTTTACACTTAACATCTTGAAGTTACTAGCTGAATCAGTACATTCTCAATTGTCTCTTGCATTGATTCCTCTTGTTCTTTTCATTTTCATATTTTGGTTGTTATTCGAAAATAAGTCCAAAAAAAACATTTACAAATTTTACTAAAAAACATAGTACTTTGAAAAGTTTCATAGATCTAATACAGAAAGTAGGTGAAAATTAATTATTAGTGGGGAATACAATATATGCATGTATATATATATAATACACTATAAATTATGTATGTTTGGGTAAACACTATCCAAGTTAATATACATTTGGCGACGAAGAAATGTATGAAGTTGGAAATAAAATGAAAGGTACGGCCATAATATTTTATTCGCATATAATTGATTATGATACATGGAGCGCCACTGCGCTACGTTCAGCAGACGCTGAGCGTCATTTCCGTTACCTCAGTTTTAATAAAATTACAATATTTATATTGCATTGACAATCATTTCGCGAATTCCAAGCTAAATTTTCACTATTAAGGGTGCTTAAGGGTAGTAACGACAGCATATCGACGGAATACACTGCACCGATGCCGCAGACCGTTTGCGTTTTGCTTAAATATTATACAGTCAAGTAGATAGTCGTACTTTTGTCCGAATATTATATACAAATAAACGGAGCGCCCGCGCACTTGCTCGAACGACGGCGCGCGGCCGGGCGCCCCGAGCGTCCGCCGGCCGTGAGCGGAGGCGTAACCGTGCCACCGCCCTACAGCTACATTTGACAATACAAATTGAAGATATAACGGCAATTCATAAAACCTTAAATAATCTTAAAATCACTTCCATAATTTACGACTTAAAATACCAAAGACTGAGGTAAGCGACGCTCACATCTCAGTGCGTGGGGCGACCGTCTATAATCTCCTCATAGAAGACACAGATAAAGTCCGTGTGATGTGTACGTACTGTACACAACGCCCGCTCATTCGGTTTTGGCTTCGGCAGACGGGGTGTCGGCGGGAGGCGCCACGCGCTCCCTCGTCTGTCGACGGGCTCCCCGGCCACCCTCCGCGCCCACATTCACCCCTCGGCGACGACGGGCCGCTCTATGTATGTAACTGCATTACTGCACTGGTTGTACCAACACTACTTGCGCCGTCTGTATATAAAACAAAGATTCTCAATGGCTTAAAATTTAATAACACAAAATATCACTAAAGGCATAATTTTTGTAAATGTATAATTCCACCTAATTTAATTCGAATTAATTCACATTCAAACTATGAATAGGTCATCATTGATATATTATTTATCTGATATAAGAATGAGATAGACTCTATTTATTTTATAATCAGGTGAAACTTTTCAAGATACTAACTGTTCTTCATATTCTCTCCTTGGTTCATTTTTTCTTCTATATTCTATTAAAAATATCCAAACATCATCATTTCCTTCTGCCAGTCATGCAACTGAAATGTATGGAATTCTGATATACCAAAGTAAGACTGGAACAGAATGTAATTTTTTGCAGATCAAATAGAGGGTGATAGGGTTATATAGTTGATTAATTTATATGCAATTTAAGCCAAAAACAGGAAGCAAGTGGATGAATAGTACATAATGCAAATGTATTACATAAACAATATGAAGCTGTGTTAAATTCATTGTTCCTCTCTTGATAGTATTAGCTGTTAATTGGATACATGCTAACGCCCAAATTTACATCTTATCTATTTCCAGCTCATCCTTTCCTGCCAGCCTGATCCACTATGGATGTTACATCTGTAATATCTCCAAATTAATATGGGACTACATATGTTTCTTTTCTTAATGTATACTCAATTGATGTACACAGCATATAATGTTTTCTTTATTTGAACACTAAATATCTAAATAGTTTCTTCTGTCCTTTCAATTTTCATTTATAGCTTTTTAGCATTCGAGGAAATTATGTTATGCAAATTTAGTCAGACAGTGAGATATATAGCAATTGCAAAATCATATATTAGAGTTTCAATCTTCTTGAATCAATGTTCAATTCCTTGGATGAGGATTTATACTGGAGAAACAGATTCAAGGATCAGTGAGCGGTTGCATGCTGTATGTTACTGCATGTTGAAGCTAGCATCTAACAATGAATATCAGTGGAATGTTATCATATACAATAGAATAGTCTTTGTTTCCAAAAATACAGTCGTTTCTTTGTCATGATCATTATACTCACTGCGCTGTTGTTGTGTTTGATAGTATGGTTGGTGTCGGACGGGCGGTTGAAGTGATTGCGCTTGGGCGAGCTGCGTGTAAGCGCGGGCGGCGGCGGCGATACAGCGAGACGGGCGGGCTGGCGGCGGGGCTGCTTGGGCCGGCTGCGGCACGGGCGGTAGACCCGGCGCCATCGGTCGCTGGATGGGCGACGGGTAAGGCGGGCGGGACGCGCGACATGCCTGCCCGCCCCCGCCCCCGCCGCCGCCGGCCCCACCCATTCCGCCTCCTGAACGCCCGTTACCAACGCCGACCATCTAACAAGTATATTGTTTATATTTAAATTATTAAAGAGTATTTGTGGTACTTAAAAGATAATTAAAAATCAATACAAGTTCTTCAATTACATGAGGCTGATTTTGTGTGTGGTTTCATTTGCTTGAACTTTTGTTCATGTTTTTCATTCCAATAGTAATGAATGTACAACAAATTAATCTAGGTGTAAAACATGTTCCTTAGCTTAGCTATATTATGGATTCAGCATCCAGCTCCTCAGAGATAACGGCCTAACTGAATTCTATGTTCTACAGATAATACATATACAAGATTGGTATTAGTACCAAAGATGGGGAGTCAGTATATTTAGCAATGAGCTCACAGAAGTTAGAAAGATTGCAAAACACATAATTACCATATTTTCAATAACACTATTCTCATTTTAGTTTTTTTAGTATGGCTAATTTCTTTAAATGCTTATTATGTACTCCTCCAGTATCTACAAAACTTGCATTTTTGTATAAAATACTTAGGGTATACAAAATTGAATTCAAGAAATATTGGAAAACACTTCCGATTTTTTCTTTTTTCATTAATAAAATGATGACATGAAATATAAGTGATTGTTTTTAGAATGACCACATTGAAAGCTTTCTTGGACAATGATTTATCATTATTTTTAGAAACAGGCAGTCAGAGACCAGATGTTCACATGGTTATGATTTTCCATCATACATCTTTGGTTTCATTGACATCCATCAATTGTTTCATGCCGATTTAATTATGTTTAATGAAAGTCCTTTCTTCATTTTTTGGTACTTTTGCGTTTTTCTTATACATTTTCATATCTGATTATTTCTAAATTTAATGATCATTCAAAATGATTACTCTCTTTAAAGCAAAATGACACAGTAAGACAATTACTATTTGCTGCTCAATTAAAAGAATATATTTAATACATTGTACTGAAAATAGGTACATGATTTCTCCATGAAATGGCCACATATTCTCTCTTCATAATTTTTTTACTATTATGGTAAGTATAGGATTTAAGCACATCACAATTTCCATTTTCTTGTTTTTCCTCAGAGGTCTTCCAAATCCCTATCACTAAAACGCTGTTTCATGTTCCTCAGATTGTGGAACAAAAGCATATACTGATAACAAAATAAATTAGAAGATGGCTCATTATATATTGGCAGCATTAAGTTTTGCACCTTGGCGTCATGTATATTTAATTTTGATTGGCATATTTATTGAAAATATATGAATTGTATCGATTAAAATATTTTTGGTTGAGAATGAATGACTTGTCATTGCTTTTTATTGCAAATTAAAATTCACATCCCTAGTGACAATGGTATATGATACTTTTTATAAAATATTTTGAGAGACAAGCTAGCTTGTGAGCCACCAGATTAGGTAGTCATCACGACCATGGGCATTTCAACTGCAGAAGTTACCAGTGTGTTGTTGACCTCTTGGGTAGGAATAAAATATCTGATGGAAGGGGCGCGGGCCACCTTATGACCAGAGGGAGTGTGATGCCTATTTAAAATTTTCAAACATTTCGCCTTAAGAGTGCATTGCTTGTTTATGAACACTTTTGGAAGAGAAGCACCTCATCTCAGTACTATGAATAATTAGTACACTGAATTTAATTGTGGTTGATTTCCTTTCTCTCTATAACAAGATTCACAAAAGTCTACTTTTAATTGCAATTACTTAAAAAATATGATTACTATAATATAACTAATGAAAGAAAATGAATATCATTTATGAGGGGATTCGCTATTGCTTGGGGATCGGCATGAGCCAAACCAAAAGAAAAAATTACAACATTTAAACATCTCGTGTATACGCATTCAAAGTCGACACCAAACAACCAAAATTAAACTAAAAGAAAAAGGTGAGTAAATATTTTTCCATGAGTCCACAAGTCATATACAACACATATTGTGTCAAGTCATCACTTTTGTAAAACTAAAACAATTAATGTTGAATAGTACACTACCATTAGTTTGTTTGATATCTTAAAAAATGTTTAGGAGATAACTAATAAGATCGGATCTAAACTGTGAGCAAATCAGAAATAGAGTTAAGAATGAAAATGAGTGAGTAGAATTGGAAGTCAGACTGGGTCAAAATCAGCGCGGCTAAGGCTTCTCATGATTATACATCTATGTGTACTAAAACATAAGTACCTGTCAAAATGTGTTGTTACATAAGTCTTTTCTCCTTGATTATATTAACTTTTGTTAGCAAAAATTATTTAAATTCATATTTATGAATTATTCCGTGAAAACTAGATAGGAGAGGGTCTTGGTATATACCATGGTTAGTCACCATGAGGGGCTAGCTGGCTATGTAGTATGGGTATGTTTTACTGATATATGATTTCATTGTTTAAAATAATTTTACTTGTATTCACATTTTTATCCATGATAAACGCATATTGAGGTAGTCGTAATAAAACATGAAAACTGGATAGAAGATTGCGTCCTTGCACGACTTTTAGATTCTATGGATGCATAACTAATTGGTTATTCAGTTTGTTCTATATAATGTAAACAAGGGCGTCATCGTTCTATCCAATCCTCATGTTTTACATGAAATTTAGCACTTACTATAGTCCACACCTTTCGTAACAATTTCAGTGTCAATCAACTTTACTATTGTAGCATTGACATATGTAGTAGAAAAACCTCATTGTCTAATTTCCTAAAAAATGGAACATACTTTGGTTCTTGTTTGGTGCAAGGGTTAATATAAATAAACAAATCAAGAGTATGAGTAATGAAATAATGTAATGGATGTAGGCGAAATAGTGACTGGTCATGTGTGAAAAGCAAATATTAAAAATAATGTCAACATTACCTACCTGCTGCTGATGCTGCTGGTGGTGGGCGTGTTGCGGGTGCGGGTGCGATACGTGCTGGTACTTGTGCTGCGGCGGCGAATGCGGCGCTTTCTGCGGTTTGCCCATGCCGCCGCCCTTGGGTGTGGGAGATGCCGCCTCACACAGCGGTGCAAATCCGTTCGCATGCTCGTGTAATGGGCTCTTAAGCTGCTGCGGCGGCGGACGCGGGGCCGGCGGTGCGTATTGTTGCTGCATAGGCGCCCGATACTATTAGAGATCAATAACAATGATGAGGTACCTTTGTACTATCAATAGGATATTGAATGAAAAAAAAAACCATGTAATTTGCACACAGTGGTAGAAGTGAAACCTTCAGAAAACTAAACTGTGACATAATGATACAAATGTAGTAGTATCAAGAGTGGAATAATTATAGGATTTATTTATTGCTATTGGTATCTAATATAAAATTGTTTAAATTTTATTATTTAGACTTCATGTTTTCAATTTCAACAAATAACAATATGCAGCTTTACACAAGCACATATATCTCTTTCTCTTGTTCTATCTCATGTCACATTCTATTTCACTGTTTCACAGACTGAATCCTATAAATGTATATATTTGTCTGTTTTTAGTGTACTTTTTTGTTTCAAATTAGAACGGCGCTAAAAAGTTCCCAATACCTAAATTCAAATAGTTATAGTAATAATACGTAGTACGGTACCTGCATTTGTTGCACGGCGGCAGCGGCGACTTGAAGTGAGGAAGGTAGGAACTGTGAGCCGTATTGGGACTGCGCTGGCTGCGTATGTGGAGAGGATAAGTAGAGTGGGCGCGGCTTGGGGCTGGTAAGGCGTATAATAAGAGTTGGCTGGCGGTGCGGCTCGTGGCAGCAATCCTGTCAATGGGTAGGGAGAGTCCCCCACGGGACCAGAGTAACCGAGGTATTGTTGTGCTTGATAGGTGTTCACGCCGCCTACACCACCAACGCCTCCAACCCCGCCAACGTTTCCGACACCTGCCTTTACTTCCTGTAATGACAACATTTTATTTATTGTAGCTTCATATAAATACAAATTTCGTTCAAATATGATTACTAACCTATTGCGCCGATCTGTTGTGTCGATGGC
Organism: Eumeta japonica; assembly: GCA_005406025.1. Lineage (NCBI taxonomy): Eukaryota > Metazoa > Arthropoda > Insecta > Lepidoptera > Psychidae > Eumeta > Eumeta japonica. The sequence continues at coordinate 10,272 of BGZK01003075.1, read as the reverse complement.
TTAACGCTAGCTGACATGAGTGAATTGGAGGTACTGGATATGAGAACTGTACTTGGATTGTTTCCCAGCTGTCCAGATTGTCCAAAGCCGCACCGCCGCCAGCAGGCCGCAGCCTGTAGAGTAATATAATGCTATAAGTTTGTTTTGTTCACATAGGTATAACAAAAATCTATTTAAAAGACTTCAGATATATGTCTGTTCTTTTATTAAAAGAACAGACATAACATACATTTTATAAAAATAATCTTTTACCTATTTCAGTAAAAAGGGCAAAACCCACAGATCTTTATTAAAAACGTACATACATGTGTGTATTTAATACTTTTATTTCATTCATACTAATCAATCATCTGATACATTCAAGCTTGTCGCTATATTATTCAAGGAAAGCTAAATTCTAAATATCCAAACTCAATGAGCTTGTATCCATTTTATAACAAAAAAACAGTGACATTAAAATAGGAATAGTTTGCTAGATTAAAAGCAAAAATAACAATCAAAACCACTAACATTTTATTGATATACAAATAATGCCTTTGATCAATATAATTATTGTTATGGGAGTGAAACTTTAATTAAAGATGTAATTAGCAATTTTATTGAAAAAGGTTGTGGTTACAAAACTCTCAATAACTTTAAAACATGTATTTTTGTTAATACAACTTTGTTTCACTTACCATTCTATATTGGCTTGGTAAACTTTGGAAAATGTCTGGTGGTGGTTGATAGTTGTAAGGAGCAGCAGATCCAGCTCCATATGGAGCTCCAGGAATCCACCAAATTGACCCCTACTTTGATCAAGAAAGGCGCCGTATAGCCCGCCTTGCTGTGGTAGTTGTTGCATGATCCTAATAGTTGTTGCGATGAATTGAAAACTACAGCTGGAGGTGAAGGTACAGATAGACCGCCATATCCACCTTGGTATCCTATATGGTTATAATGCTGAGGAGGTGGAGATTGCAATTGCTGAGTAGGTTTCACTTTGCAAACATTAGAGGAGCTCCCTCTCTGTATTGGTCTCTTCAAACCCTGCAAATTGTAATTCCTCTCCACCCTCTGCTACAGCAGGCATTTCCCATACTTTCTTTACACTTGCAATTTTAAATTAAGATCGGCGGTTAAAGGCGAAATTGTGTTTGAAACACTTATACTGTGTGTTGCACGCGTGGTAATCCAAGTGCTTTCGCAGATTTCTCTTCAGTCAATTGTCCAAGATCAGAATCAAATGCAAAGTCCAATTTCATATCAGATGAATCCTCTCCTTTTGCGCACTGTCAAAGATATTTGCAAACCAAGTGATCCTTCCATCATTACCCGTTCTTCCATTTTCCGATATCAATTCTTGAATAGATTTAGGTGGTGTTCTCACATCACCATTAAAGCTAAGAGATCGCGCATCCATTTCATTAGGAGTTTCTTCTCTTTGGGTTTTTACTGTGTTAGCACTGGGTTGATATTTTTGTTTCAATGCCTCTGCTGGAGGTGGAGCAGTTTTGTAATTTGTATTTTCAAAAATAATAGTTTCAACAGGCGGAGTGCTTCCATCCAAAACACCAGATTTGTCAATTGCAAGTGAACAGCCAACTTGTGACTTCTCGGTTTGTGAATCACCTGGAGAACTGCGCTGACTGGAATTACCTGATTTTGTATCTAGAATTTCATTATTTTCCTCAATATTAGCTCTAAGTGTTTGTGATATTGGTTTATCCCATGCATTTACAGGAGGCGGTGGTGGAACAGCCCCAGTGTCAGACCCAAATCCAGACACTAATCCCAGTTGCTGTTTTTGTCGCTGTTTTACAAAACGAGGTGCAAGATTAGGCTGTCTTGGTCGGTCATATTGAGAATTTGATTTACTTGATACTGGCACAGAACCTCTACCAGAATTTAAAGCTTTATCATTGCCATTTCTGCTTGTTGAGCCATTTCTAGCACCACCTTGGTTAGAATGTGATCTCTGTTGTTTAGATTGATGTGCTTCATCTTTGGACGTAGGCCCCTTAAATCTTTTTGAGTTTTTATTGCGTGCACTTTGAAAACCATCATCAGGTATATCATCATCCTTCTTAATTTTCAATTCAGACATTCCATCCGTCAATTCTGTAGCTCCAGAAGATTCTTTCTTAACATTTTGATTATTACGAGAATTATTTTGCCGAACCAATGGAATTTTGGTTTCTGTGATCGAGATTGTCCCGACTGACGCCCCTCCAGTTCTACGTTGACTACCATGTCCACCTCCCTCAGAATGTTCTGATGTAGTCTCCCAATTCTCATCTTCACCACTAGGTGGTCCCACACCTTTAGGTCTACGATCTCGCCCTCACTGCCTCTCAGTTCTACCACTCAATGACCCTGTTCTTTGTTTGCTACTTTTGTTTGTTTATCTTCATTTCCTTGATTTTCTTCATTGTCCCATAGCTCTATTAGCTTGTCCAAATGGACTTTTGTATTTGGTGGACCATAACCCGCCACTCTTTAGCAGGTGCTGGTGGTCGTGACGTACCTTGAAATCCACCGCGTCCTCTGGTGCGTGATGGTTGCCCACGAGGAGCAAATGGTTCTCTATTTCTATGCATTCAGTAGATTGAACATGTTGTTCAATAGGAACAGGGATGGACCCACAGTCTCTTCAACTTTTGTCTTTTTGAACCTCTAGGACTTGGTGCTCGGCGACGTTCTTTACGTTCTGAATTTGAGCACCATCTGTTGAACCATCTGACTCACTAGCTCTGTTTTTGGAACGTGAGCTGCGGTGTGATCGTCTACCTCTAGATTCCCTAGATCCCCAGACTCGGACACCAACACCATACCCATATCCTCTACCCTTTTTCTCAGAACCAGAGCCACTAGATTTACGTTCAACAGGTTCTTTATTCTGGGCTTTATTGAGATTGTCATTGATGAATCTATCAGTAAGTTTTTCATCAGTAGACATACTAGGTCGTTGAGTATCATACTCATTACGGAGAGATTCTGTATGCTGTGCTTCAATGAATTTATTAACTGATACAGTTGAAGGATCAGTACTAGATTTAGATGCAATAGATTCAGACTCAGACAGTTCTTTTTCAGATTTTTGTGTAATGAAACAAGGCTTATTAGAGGTTGTATGTGAAATTGGTTCTGATGAAAACTGAGATAAAGATAAATTAGAAGAGGAGAGATTTTGATCAAGTTTGTTAAAATTTTGATTTATAGGTTTAGAACTCATATCTGGGAAAGAAGTTTGATTTTGAGAAACATTAATAGGTTGAGATTGCATCATATTACTTGGTATTTGTTGATTATGAATGAATCCTTGACCAGAACCAGTTTGATTCGCTTGCAACTTCAGATTCTGGGCTTGAGATCCAACATTTGTAGTTAAATTATGAGGAGGTGTAGTTAACCTTGGCGGCTGTGAAATTATGGGATTTTGTAAGACGGATATCTTAATTTCATCATCAGATCTAATGGTCTCTTTGAATTTCTTTCATTTAATGGTTGACCCTCTTAACATCCATGCTACTTTGTCTTGAGATGATTTGAAGCTGTAATTAGATTGATCTTTATCATGTGGCTCTTGGGAAACTTCTGCCCATGAGGCTTGGGAGTAGTCTCTTTCTACAGATTCCCGATGCGAGATTTGAGGGAGGCATGCCTTCTTCTGATCCATGAGTTGATGAGTCTGACCCAAATGGTTCAACCAATCCTATACTTTTCCTTTCAAATACTTCAGTGAGTTTTTCAGCTGCAGATGTTCTACTGATGTGTTCAACAACACTTTCTACAGATTTACGGTCAGATCTCACATTGGATCTTTATAATCCCCATAATCTTTGTAGGAATCTTTTGAATTTTGACGTTCGATTTCTCTTCCTGCAGAATCATAATCTTGCATCTCTGACCGCCATTGTTGTCCTCCTTTTTCATCCCTTCTAAATTCATCTTCAGAATAATCTCTGTAAAAGGATTATTTATATAAAACATGGTTATTAATGTAAATGCACAAATAAACAGAACAATTTTATTTTACATTTTTTTTAATTTGGTCCCACTACCTTTTATATTCTTTTCATTATGCTAAGTCAATTAATTTTGAAATGCACTCTATCTTAAAAAAAATCATTTAATGAAGATTATAATAGTTTTTTTTTTTAATTTCCATTATAAAAAATACATTTGAGGTTTAATTCTGAACTATCTATCACAAAACATTTTATTTTTACCTGATATTACATGTATTAGTAAATATATTGGCAATAGTGTCTATACAATAGAAAAACATGCTCACAATTCCAAGATTCAGTATGTAATGGTTAATAATTTTTATAGTGATTGTATTCATTTCTATAATTGAAATTTTTTAATAATAGTTGATTGTTGATATAACAGACAAATTTCATATATTATTTTCACCTATAATGCATCATTATTAAATTAATTCCTTATATTTCTATACAATACCTAGAATAAGAACGTCGTCCATTATGTTGTGTGTGTCATGGCGTTGTAAGGAGGTGGCTCAGGACGCCGACCTGCTGGTTTTCCTGTGAAGGCCCAGCCTTTATTTTGTTCGTCTTGCTGCCTATTTTGCTGCTGCCTCAAACCGCGGTGGTATGTGTGTTTGATAAGTTTTAAAGATTGCAGGATTTGTTTGCTCACGGTCACGATGGTCTGGTCGGAACTCCCGATCTCGTTCTCTATCACGTTCTGTTTCCCTATCACGTTCGAAAATCTATCACGATCACTTCTATCTCTGTTATCAATACGATCCCTGTTGTCATTACGGTCTCTATTGTCATTGCGGTTCTCTATTGTCACGCGATCTCTATTGTCATTGCGATCTCTTTCTGTTCTATCTTTGTCGTCAGGCGATCTCGACTATCACGTGATCGCGTTCTGTTGTCAGTCTGCCTCTATCTCTGATTGTCAAGTCGATCTCTGTCTCTGCTCATCTCTGGTCGATCCCTGTCAACTTGGTCTCGTTCACGGTTGTTGAGCGATCCCTATTATCAAGACGTTCTCTATTATCGTGATCCTTTTCTAATGTCTCTGCTGTCAATACGTTCTTTATCTCGATTGTCAATATTGTAAGCAATTATCAGATCGTTCTCGTTCACGATTTTCATTCTTTTTTCTCTAACTTCCGTTTGTTCCTTTTCTGTTATCGTTACGATCTCTTTGTTCATGACGATCTCGATCTGATCGGTTGTCCCTGTCATTTCATCACCACTATCTTTACCAGGAGGCATGGAGGGTAGCATTTCCGCATCTGACGACGTTGTTCTTCTTCTTTACGTTGTCGGGCTGAGCTACCACTTGAGCTACTCATCAGTTTGCTTTCGTCTTCTCCGCCCATAATTGATCTTCATCACCTGGTTCCTGAAGTTTGCTATCCAATTCAGTCTCTGTGCTAGCTTTATTAGATTTATTTTCTATTGCCTGATGTCGGGTGGAGGATTCGCCATCCGAAAAAGTCAATTTTGGCTGTAAAATATAAACAATATTGTTATAACTTTGAACATATATTTTGAATTTGACTAGAACATCGAAAATGACTGACTCATAATCAATGACATCGTGCTGGGCCCAGCCGGCATCACGGCCCATCTCATCATGGCTGGAAATCTGCTTCGCGTGCCGCGCAGTAGCACCTCGATGCCGCGCGGAGTGGGCGCCGGTGCAGTTCGCGGTCCCGTACGTCCTGCCGGCCGCTGTTCGCGCAGAGGTCCGCTCAGCGTGCCTAGCCAGCCCACTGCTACCTTTTCATAACTAACATATGCAAGTTACACCAGAATACAATTTAAATATAGGTTACTACTTTAGGATAGTAATACTATTTACAGATTTGAGACTTACAAATGAAGGTAGCATTGCGAAGGCGGGCGTCTGCTGTGAAGAGGAAGCGGCGACGGCGGTAGTGGGTGCGGCCGGCGATTGTGAGGCCTCTGGTCGCATACCGGATTTGCCACCGCACGTCCAGCTCCCTTCCGCTGCATCACATTTTATGATCTAACTCATACTATTTTACACAATAAAACATTTTATCACATAAAGTTTCAAAGTTTACTCTGGGAATCAAATGATTAATTTGTCATAAAATTCTTTTATTCATTTACAATTGTACATTGTTTGCATGTTTTATAACTCTATATAAATACATTTTATGTAATAAATCATTTTACATACAGCTGTCAACAATAATAAAAGATTTGCAGGGTTTTAATTGCACTAATATGATGAAGTGGTTTAATATATGTAAATAAAAACTTACAAACTTTTATATTTCTTTGAATGACCACAATATGAAGGGCAAAGCAAATAATGCCATTGGTGTTCAAAGGACATGGGGATATGGATAACACTCTGTACACCATACTAGACAGACACAAAAATTTAATGTATTTATTTTAATTAATAATCTATTTATTAAATTTTATATGTCTGAACAAGACAGTGCACAAATCATTGACACTAAGCGGTGAGTGGTCAAGGTGGTATGATATGAAATCAGAAGATAGAGGTATACACAAGCAGAGGGTCTATTACTACTATTGCTCAACTCCACAAACTTTGACATTTGTTGTAGGAAATTCAAGCAGCAAAGATCCGTGGTATTGTATAAAGTAATAATGCCAATAATTATACATTTGGCTTTCAATGCCATCAATGCAGCATTAGCTAGTTATCTAATTATTATACTTACTGTTATAAAATTGTAGTGGAGCTGTGTGCAAATTACATATTTTTGCAAACTAATTGGGATTGACTATTTAGGAGTGATATGAATCTAAAACAATGTTTTAAATGTAATTTTACAATTTAGTAGCTCGGGATCCAACTTCAAATCTAAACCACATTTCATTTACTTTATTTACATGAAAAACTTGAGCTGTTACATAGAGGAAGTAGAAGAAAAAGCTAGTCTATATAAAATGAACTTTTTAATATTTCAGAGTCGGCTATTAATAAAAAAATAATTTTCTACAACAAATATAAATAATATTAGCTCCCAGTATGAAACTAAATTGTCACTTAGTGTACAAAAAATTGAGTTCTAACTACATACACATAAATCAGGGACATTACCTTTTAGTGGAAAGGAGTTTTGTAGTGAATTTATTTATTATTTATATAAAACTCTAATTTTACTTGTAAAACACAATTCTTTTAGAACTACATATTAGTTTAACAAACTTTTTAAACAATGTGTAACCAAGTCCTAACAAAAAGTATAAACCGGAAAAGGCAAATCAGGCTTGCATAAGCATTTATATTTCTATATTTTTGTTGTGAACTGTCTTTGGAAACAATATCAAAAATTCTAATATGGTTCCTTACTAAAAATTCTGAGAAACACAATAATGGTATATGATTTTAGTTGTAGGGCTATCTGGTGACAGGCATAATCGGCATTCAATAAATTTTGATATAGAAATATCCCAATCCAGATTTATTTTCGACATTTTAAAATATTGGCCATATACACTTATAGACAATAAATTTCCAATCTTGGAAAAATCAATCATTTTTGTAGTACAGAAGATTTAAAATCATATAGTAGAAAATAACATGCAAAATTTATTTACATCCATATAGTACAATGTGTGTAGGCCATGGCTAACCTTTGGGTCACAACATGGGTGCAAAATTGGATAATGGGATAAATATGCTAATATGTTTATATATTACAAAATATGTTAATTATTCTTTGATGGTTGATTTTTCATAACCTATAGTTTGTTCATAAATTACAAAGGCGTTTAAAGAGGGGTTGAACATGTTTCATTTTCCTTGCAATGAAGTGGCAACCTCCATGATTCTTACATAAGATCATAAAAATGGGTTTAATAAGTATATATGGGTATAAATGATATAGTTTCAAAAGAGCATTGTTTGGTTACATGGCAGAGATATATTGTATTCATGGCAAATTCTCCACCCCTGAATAATTTGTTCAGTATATACCAAATATTTTGCATCAAAATTATTGTGAATGATTGAATTAAATATGCACTTAAAGTCTGTTCGACTTTCAAGTGTATATTTAAAGAACCAAGAAGTTACATACGCATTAGAATGATGTTGACATTGTTGAATGGGTGGACATAGACAATGCGGCGACGTTATTGTCATTAATGAGGCACTGGTCCTGTATAATAGAGATGTTTCAGTGGTCAGCCTTGCTGATTGATTGTCGAAGTCTGCATTAATCAGAATATTAGATAGAGATCTAAGTAAAACGATTTTGCCATAATATTAAAATTTATTATTGCAAACAAACATGTTTTTATTTTTATTATTGCTTTCTAATTTTAATAGAGACGCTTTATCTTACTAATATTTAATGGGGTCAACCTATTCTTATTTTTATAACATGGGAAGCAGGGTCAAAAGTGCTAAAATCATCATTATATTTTGTATACCTTTTCTCTCTCAAATCTCATATTTATTATACTAAAACAACTCGGTACACATTTTGTAACTGTTCAGAGAAATATTCATCTACATGCCTAAAACTGTATTGCAACATGAGATTGTGGCCTTAAGCTACTGCTTCATCACTGTTGGTTTATTTTTCTTAGAATTTTTGAGACATCATTTTTCATGTAAACTAAAAATTAAGTATGACATTTGATTGAGGGCTAGCCACCACATTCTTGCAACATATGATACCTATAAAATTAATGTATCAAATTGATGTACATATGGATATAATTTCGTTTTTCTGAACTAACACTGAAATATCACTGAAATTGCATAAAAGTATATTAATGTGCAATTTTAGTGATATTTAAAAGAACAGATTTTATTATAGTAAAATAATAATCAAATTACTTTGTGGTCTGAGCTGGGTTGGGTGTGGAGTGATCGCGATGTGAAGGTGTGCAGCAGCTTCAGTGACGGGAATTCTGTGCGGAAATGCGGCGACGGCGGCGGCAGCGGCACCCAGCCGCCCGCACTCGACCCTGCGTTCGCGCTCGATCCCGCGCCCGCAATCACACTGCTCGACGCAGTCGTTGTCTAATACAAAATGTGACATGTGGTCTATAATGTGTTGAGTATTGTTAAAGAATTTTATATTCTAAATTAAATCGCGAATATTGAAATGCTTATCAACAATAATGCAAATGTATAAAAAATGAAGTACCAATAAAATGCTAGTTTTCCAATCAGATTGAAAAATGGTATTCCAAATTACATTAACAGTGTTATTTGATTTAACAAACTACACTATTCTTTGGCTTTCATAAAAATATATATGGAATTTAATGATTAGAAAATGAAAGCAAAATTGTTCCCATATACAAAGGTAGCAGTAATCGAACCCCACTACCTTTAGGCATATATTTGTAATGCCAACATGCATAATTTTTAAAGTTGATCCTAAATCAACTTCTACATTTTCATAGTAATAATTTAATGTCCAAAAACAGTTCCATTTCAAACAGAGTCCACTAAACAATCAATGCTGGTGTAGAGCTAGTTGAAAAATTTTGAAGCCTGAAAAGATTATCGTAATGCGATAGGAAATTTATGATTTCTCCAAGATGTTTGACTATGTAAATCATGAAACACTGATCAGGAAGTTATATCATTATAGAGTTATGGGTCGTTTTGACCTTCTGTCATATTTGACTCATTTTTACTAATAGGGTTCAGAGGGTTGATGTCAATGACATGAGATCGTATGGTCTGTGTGGGGTGCCACAGGGATTGCTTTTCGCACGCTTCTGTTTTAGCTTATATTAATGATCACCTAGTCTTGTTAAGGATATTCATGAGATAGTACTGTTTGCAGATGATATGATTTATTATTCAAAGTTAAAAGACACCCACTTGATTATGACAATGTGAACATTGTTATATACAAAATTGAAAATGGTTTACTGCAAACAATTTATTCTTAATAGGAAGAAAACAAAATGTGATATTCTCATTCGAATGTGGAAAATGGATCTGGTACTATTTTGAATAAGAAATGAGGAATTAGAGCTTGACACTACTGTATTTCTGGTGCTACTTTATATAAAACTTCAATGGAGTCCTAACATTGGTGAGTTGGTGAAAAGGTTTAGCTCATGCATTTGTAATTAAAAATTAGAAATTCATCCGATATCCAAACCGCCATAGCTTGATGGCATTAATGATTCCTGCTTTAGAGATATTCACAGAATTTTCGCTTTGAAAGTGGTCATTTGCACAATTCTACAGGCTGGGACCTTGAGTTTCTATTAGAAGTAAGTTTAAAGAAATTAAAATTTCAACTGTAGCATCACAGTTTAT